>JANTCA010029326.1:0-21823 GCA_024741275.1 Chironex yamaguchii | reverse complement strand
GCAAATTGTTTAAAATGTAAGTGGCCAGCCAAACGTGAAAACGTTAAAATGCAATCGTTTCTTCTCATTTATCGGGCAGAGGTCAAGCCTCTGTTGGAATGTTGACATATAACTAGTGTACAGTTTCTACTTCATAAGTTTTTATACAATGATATGGGAAAACATGTCTCTGCGACTGTAGTCGGTCTTTTTATTACGTAAGCAGTTGTTCCATTACATTTTTGCTTTTGTGTATGTCCTTTTTTGCTTTCTCTTGTAGATGCAGGGCGAGTGCGGGTCTATGTACGCGTAAGACCTCTTTCAAAAGATGACCTTGTAGGACTAAAGGATCGCGAGAGAGACAATGGCTATGAAATTAAGCCGGACTTTAATCAGGTGAGTAGGCTTATGTCATTAATTTCATACCTGAGATCATAGTTTTCTGTGACAAATATTAGGGTAGTCAACTCGATCACAGTCACAGCTTAATCCTTCTTTCTCTTTGCTGTAGTTAAAAGCGTTCATTGTGAGCCAAGTCCAAGGAGTTATCATCATCACATAGTATACTTAATTCAATTGTGCTTTTTTTCTTCAGTCTTTGTGTTGTAGGTCACTGCTTTTGAATTAACCACATGTGGCCATTGAATTGGGCGAAAACTATGATGAGTTAAGCTGACGAGATACAATTGCATTTACGAATTCCAGTTTTTCTACCCAAACATTTTCCTAGCATCCTTGTTATTCATGAATATTTCGGACTTGGTTCGTTTCTATGAAAGAAAGGTACACACAGGGTGTGATTGTCGAGGTTCTGTTAAAAGGTCGATTTCTTAAAGAGCATTTAAGCATTATAAAAAATACCTGGGTGGACGTTTCTTTAGAGAGGAATGTAAGTCATGGCGAGGACTGTGAACATGAATTGTAAAATGTTGACCTCTAGGAGGACAGTAACCTTGGCAATCTCGTATCCAAGCCCCTACTTTTTGCGTTTTGTCTGGTGTAAGATGGACATTAAGTCGTGGATTAATGAACTTGTCGTTGTAGTAAAATGAGTTGTCAATGTCCTAAGCAATTGTTGTGATATCACTGTGGTATGCGTAATTGATCTCTGAGTTGTGTCATTTTAAGTACAGGAAGTTCCAAAAGTCCTTGGACGCTTTGCATTTTACAAATTCTACAATAACGTTTTGGTTTAAAATCCATCCTTGCGAAGCATTTTCTTTGAGAAAAGAGTACATTACTATAAAAATATTCAATGAATATACAACAAGCATTTGGTTGAACACAAAACATTGTCCTAGTGGGGATGTGTGCGCGTGTCTGTTTGCGTTTGTGTGTTAAGCAAAGTTAAGGTAAAAATGGGTTTGTACCTGCAGTAAAGCACCATTTCAGATATCTCGAGCCCTGAAAATAATGACTTATCTTATTTAATATGCAAAATCTGTACCACAGACAATTTTGCTCATTCTAACAAACAGGGCATGACGCAAAAAATTTTCACATGCAACTTTGAGGGGAGCTCGTTAGTTGCACTCCAACAACGTCATCTTCCTTGACTAGGCTAAACCGACTTTATCGTGCTGCTGCAAATTTGACTGATGAGTGCAGCAAGATCTCTCTATCTCACTATGGTGCATACTTCGAAACTGAAACGGCGTAAGTCAGTAACCCATCTTCATTTGCTCTTCTTGTGTTTTTATTTCGTTCGGGGTAACAGTCTGGGGACAATGAATTCTTGCAAATCCCAAACAGTCAAACAATATTATCCGTCAAATGTACCCGTTCATAGCATAACTTAATGGAATTGCCCTTATAAAAGATACCCCTTTCATTTCCCCTGCCTTAAATTGTGATAGTCTTTGTGCAAAAGTTCCTTGCTGTCTGTCAGTATTTTATCACTATAACTTAAATAGCCAACTAAAAGAATTCAGGGTTCCAAGACCACGTTATGAATAAGCTATTGATAAAGCAAGTTAAGTTATTTCCCACCTATGACCAGAAAATGACACTTTACTAGTCTGTTTGTGCTATGTTAAATTTTTAATATGTGACGTATGAAGAAATGTTTCTCTACCTTGTGATCAAAATTTTTACATACGTTTCTTTCACGCACTAATTATCAAAACTTTAATTTGATATTCAGTTGTTTGTTAATATCAATAGAAAGTTTTGGAGTCACTTATTTGGCGTAGACGGAAAAGAAACTAAAAGTATACGTCACGTTAGGCAAAAAGGTGGCTTTAAGGACTAAAATGTACAAAGCAAGGTATGCAATTACTTGGGAGTGATTAGAAAGAGATTTTTGTGAGGTTTATAGATCTAATCCAGAAACACAGTATTTCCTCTAAAAAGCGCCCCGAGCGTTTTTAAAAGTTTCGATGCTTTTTTGGGCGGAGGGCGCTTTTTCGAGGGTGGCGCTTTTTAAATTTTTCGTCATCATAGCTTGTCATCAAATGCTAGTATTAACAAAAAATTATCAAAGCTTAGTTAAAGGTAAATATCGTGTACAGTCAACGTCAGTACAAGTATCCATTTCTTCTTCATCATCACCATCATCATTTCCGTCTTCTACATCATCGCCGTTGTGCCATAGGGGGGCCAACGTGTACATAATAACATATGGGTACTAGTCATTGGAGAGCGATTGATATGCAGGAAAGAGTTGAGACAGAATTGTACTATGTGTATGGTGTTGATATTTACAGAGATAAAGACAACAATGAGGTTCTTCTTTGACATCCACGTATTGAAATTTCGAAGCTTTTGGATTATTTCTTGCAATCTGGAAAAGAATACAAGCTGTTTGCAAGTCCATCTGGAAAACGATAGTGAAGTTGGCCTTATTTTACCAGGAAAGTTTCAAGCTATGACGAAATATGCTAGTCAAGCAAAAGTTTTAAGCGATGAACTACACAATCTAAAAGTATACACATTTCGAATTTGCATATGAAAATGACGTTATCACCAAAGTACAATTTTTTGTACAACTTATTATCGATCACAAAAATCATTCTTATTCCGTTTCTGATCACTAAACCTGGGAATGGGGACCCTTTTCGAGGATGGAGCACTTTTTAATTTTCGATGGTTTTGGGGGAGCCCATCGAGGGGGTTGCGCTTTTTTAACTTTCGCCGGTTTTGGGGTGGGCGTTTTTCAAGGGGGGATTTTTTGAGGCAATAAGGTATTTCTGTCCAAAATATTACCGGTAAACAAAATAGGTTAAATCGAATTAAGTAGTAGAAGCACTCGGAGGGCGTGCTTCTCCCCGCAATAATTTTCTCACTAGCTGTATGAAATGTTTGAGCACTTTTATGAAGGTTTTATTATTGAAAACTTCAAAATGATCCAAACTCCTGGATTAAATGCAGATCATCACCAAAAATGAATCAACTGGAGCTGGTCAGGCTACCAACACACCGTAAAATTTCAGAACGATACCTTGAGATATGTCGCGAACTGAGCAACAAACGAACGAACAAACCTTGGAGCAAAAATAACCTCTTTGTGGGAGATCAAAATTATGTGGGGTTTAAATCTGTTAACATCAAATTACGCCACATTGCTCCAAGTTGTATTTAACATATTGCGCTTATTTTGGGTACTGTGTTAAATCAAATGACAGAAATCAGCTTACCCATCTCCATCACTCTCTTTACGTAGATGGTCATTATCTTATTTTGGTTTATGATAGTCGATATTAATTGTACTTCAATCGTACGGTACTTTATCACTAAGCTACGCCAAACGTACCTTCGAACTTTTCCAAATGCTTACTGTAACATATCAATGTACCTACCGAACCAATGTCTGTCCTATCTCTATCAAATTAACGCGCGTTATCAGAAATGTTGTGGTTGGAGTTTAGTAAACAGGTGGTAAGGCATTTCAATATGAAGTAGTTCTGGGGACAAAAGATGAACTTTAAACTGTCTTATCTTAACTTAAACAATGAAATGACAGTAAAATTTGTTATTGATCTGATTTGTGTCAGCAACACTTGTTTAGCACGATCTTCGAGGGAAATATTTCTGTCTAAAATTTTAAGAAAATGCTTAATATTTGAATAAGGAGACCTTGTGATTTCTTTTATACTTGCAATCAGTGGCTGTGTTTTGACTGGTTGCTACTTTTATTATTGTCCATGCCTCGTGAGGCATTACATAGCCCCTGTATAGTGTAGGCAGAACCCAGAAAAAAATTGTCGCCGTCCATATCCTGCATCGGGCAATTAACGAACAATTCAACTGTTAGATTAAGAAATAAACTCGTTTAAGTAATTACTCTCATGGGTGACATCACCTTCCCTTTTAATGCAAAAACACAAGAACACTATGGAAGAAGCAATGTTTGTTTTCGCTTTTCAATAATCTGTGGTATATGGGTTATGCAAATATCAGAAGTTAAGAGTAAAACATTGATCAATGTCATTTTTTGGCTTTGAGTGGGGCACTGAGTACTATTGCTATTTGTAAGCTGTAGGTTTAGAAAGTCATCACAGGACATTTTGGACTATTAAGACATCCCTTCTTCAAATTTAAACCCAAGGTCCTCGTGATGTGACGTTCGTTGATTGCTATTTCCACTTTCTCAAGGATTTTATTTATTTCCACCCGCACACGGCTGGTGTTATTTTGATGATGTAAAGCTGCGTCATGATCCATTGTATTATTAACTGTTTGTCTCAGAAATAAGGGAACGGTTAAGCGACAGTTCTTCCAGGGTTGTGATAAGAAAGATCCGTCGATAGATAGTTTGGAACAAGGAAGTTCTAGTTCGTTAAAGTAACAACTGTGTAATTTTCTGCCTAAAGGTTCGGAAGCAAGGAAATATCAACTTTGCTCCGAGGAGGCGTCTATTTTAGGGAGCTCAGTCCAACAATGTATGTATCTTAAATTTATTCGTCGAGTTATTTTGGAATAACGAAATGATGAGAGCAATACACTTCATGCAATTCCTTTAACACATATACAGGGGATGGACTTTTACTATTTACGACCTGTGTAAGTTGCTTTTTCATTTGAACAGTGTATTCTGCGTAACTCAGATTGGTAACTGATTGTGGCTAGTCTTGTTCGTATGCAGAATTAGAGAACTTTGATTCCATGTGGATAGCACAGAAATCTGACTCTTATTTGTAGATCAAGCTTCTACAAGGGAAGCAGTTCAAAGAGAAGTACTACAGATTTGACAAAGTTTTTCCAGCTGCTGCAACTAATGTTGATGTAAGTGTTTCCTGTGCTATCAACTAATGTGCAATTCTTGTTTTATATTTTTATCGTAGTATACGTGATAGTTAGCTTAGATGTAAAGTTTTGAAGACGGATTGCGAGTTCAAGAAACATCATTATGATCCGTGGGTCACCCAAATAGTGATTTGAACTCGTATGGTAATCACTCCATACATCGTTCGTTATCGTTCCCAGTTTCTCTATGTCTACTCTCGGCTCTCGTGCATTGGCAATTTGAAGTCAATTAACAGCACTTGAAACTTGTTAAATATACTACCTTCAGTAAAACTGACATCTATAAAGCTTTTCGTCTGGCACTGATCACATAGATTAATTAAAGATTAAATAATTTTCGGTCCTACCTTAACTACAGATTCTGCTATGTATTCTGTTACTGTATTCTGACAAATCTATGTGATCAGTGTCGGACGGAAAGCTTTATAGATGTCAGGTTTACCGAAAACAGTTTTTAAGTTATGTGCTGTTGGGAAACTTTTTAAATATACTACTGACATTTCCATGATAGAGAAGAAAGAGTATAGTGCTATCAAAGGATAGTTTGTACTTTCACTATTTCTTGTCAAGGCACATTTAATAGTTTATGTTATCGGATATTGACATTATCACTGTGAAACATTCACGTGGAATTTCTATTGATATTGCTGCTATAGTAAACTACTCCCCAACTCCAGCGTTTGAAAACAGAGTCATTACCATAGATCCCAGTGTAGAAGAATTTGCGCGCAACGGATTTCAGGCCTTTGTGGGTCAACAAGTGGTGCATCACAGGAACGAAGCAAAAGTTTTTGGAACAAACTTAAAACCCGAGTTTTACTTCTTTAGTTTTCGCGAATGATAATCAGCAAAGGTCAACCATGATCCCAAATCAGTCATCTTTTTGTGAAGTGGATCAGGAAAGAAGATACATTAAGTCTCTGCAAGTAGATGCTGACACGCACCCAAAACAACTTTTTAATGTCTCCCATGAACAATGCAGCTTATTAAAGTCAATATTTTAGGATAACGTTCCTTTTAATAAGCTAACAATTTGAGTTTTGTAAATTTAAAGAAGAAGAAACAAATCTTTAGTAAATAATTAGATGTATTTTAAGTCTGTTAGGGGAGTCCTTTTGTTGCTTGTCAACTAATAACGGCTGCATGCTATTCGTGCCATTTTAATCAATTACTTTAATTTTTAAAAAAGCAAAACATAGCCAGGGATTTTTAGTTGTTGAATTGGATGCTTGGCTCAGGCAGAAGTAAGAGCAAAGAGATAAAATGAATCGTGTACAGAAGCATGAGTGGAAATACCCTTAGCTCTCTCAATGAGTGGTTACAATAAAGTCTACGGAAGATAGGAGTAACTGTGAATAGAGTATGTCACATGTCAGAGTATGAGGAATAATGGTATCGTCCGTCCGGAAACAAACAGAGAAAAAATTTTATTTTTCTTCACAATTCAAGGACTGCTATTTCAAGAAGCTTGACAAACGGGTTTGTTGTTTTCTATCAATCGGAAATTTTGTGTCAATCCTTCCAGACAAAATTTGCAAGCAAAAGCACAAATTACATTTTGGAAAAAGGGATACGTTAAGTTGAAACCATTCTCGTATTATTGCGCGTTGTTCGTCTGCTTGCTACATTTGGCATCCAACTTCAAGTGGAAACCTCGAAAAGTCCCTTGTAACATCCTTTATCTGAATGTGAAAAAATAATTTTCTAACTGACAACAATATTTGGTATTATGCACAGGAATAAACTACTTGGCGCAAACTATTTTAGTGTGATTCCGGCTTTTGGTCACGGAGTGTACCATATTGGTCTGTTTTAGGGGAAAATGTTTCCGCTAAACCCCCCGTCATTATTTTATCTCCTCCCATCCTGCTTTGCGCGACGGACAAAGGAATTAAATATGTTCGGATCAACATGATAAAGAAATACAATAAGTTACGATTGATTGAGAGGACGTAGGACGGGAGAACTTACAGATCGTAAACAACAGTTTAGATTAAAACTATTGTTATTAATTTTGACTGGACAGTAGTAGTTATTGTATTATTCTTCGTGGCATACCTCTAAGGTTCCTTTGTTTGTTTTTTGTGCAAGTTGGTATAAAGATGCCAGAGTTCTCTGACACTCAATGTTGAACATCGGCGATCCGAAAACCATCCTTACAGTATTTCTGCAACCGGTGCACTAGCATATAACTTTATTTTTCCAGGTATTCAATGCAGTTGGGAGACCGTTTGTCCACGCTGCAGTCAGTGGGTTTAATGGGACTTTATTTGCATATGGACAGACAGGATCCGGTAACCATGAACTATCAGAGATAAATGATTACCTTGTTTGTGCCATTCCATGTTTGTTTCTAGTAATATTATGAGATTACCCTGGTATTTTTATTGTTTTTTGATTTTTTAAGACAATTTTATCCATAAAACTGAGATGTTGTTTGTGAAGATCATCAGAACTTATTTACACCATGTTCAAATTATAACCTAAAAGTCCCTAGTGCTTTTTGATTATTCGACCGAGCTAGGTCAGCGGTTTCTAAAATGTTTGCGGACAAGGCAAATTTCCAGAGGAACTCAACTTAAACGAAGTGAGAAAATTACAGCTTCCATGTTCTGTCAGTGTATGTTTCGAAGTCTTCAGCATCAAGGCTGAATAATACAGTTGACGTTGTTCATATAATGAATTTCACGTGAAGAAAAAGTCAGCGAGAGCTGCGCTTCGGCTGCTTCTCAGCTTTGAGTGCGGATAATTAAATAGAAGCAGGATGATGAAATTTTAAAATCGTTTCTTCGTGTAGACCAAAGTCCGGATAATCAAAGCTAAGGTAATCAAAGTTCAGATAATCAAATAATTGTACCAAATTAAGAAAATAACATTCTCTATGTCATATTAGTCTGTGTTTTCGAAATGCAAGCAGCTAGACTGAAGAGGAAGTGTGATGTTCTCAATAGAAGAGGAAAGAGAAGGGGGCGTCAGTTGTCATCTGGGAGCACGTTGTTTCATGTTTGTGTGTATGGGTAATTAAACAGGGACCAGGAAATATGATTCTCTAAGCGATTACTTTGGACAGACAAATGAAGTCTAGATAATCGACATCTGCGTAATCAAAGTACGATTAATTTAGGATGCACTTTTGCAATTACAATAGTCACTTTTGTGTATGTTTGTTATATGCGTTTAGTCTTGGATTTTTTTTCATCTGCAATATATTTTGGAAGTGTGTTGTGGTATAGAGAAATGAGCGTTCTTGTCTCTTGTTTTGCAAGTCTGATAGTCATATTGTAAACTCGAAAGTGTTTCCTTCTTTGTAATTCTTCGCCATTATTTCGTTTCCATTCTCCCCTACTAGGAAAGACATATTCACTCATGGCTCAAGACGGCATGGTTTCCTGTATTGTTGATCGGTTGTTTGCAAGAATATCAGCGGACAAGAAACATAGTTATAAAGTACGTGAAATAGTATGTGGTGGCGTAACAAGTTATTCAGTAGTAAAGCAGATTATTGGCCTCTTGTTTATTATCAGAACATTAACACAGCACAAATGCTAAAGGGTGAATATTCACGTAGTGCCTAGCCTGTAAGTGCTTACTTAGCAGTGTAGTCGTCGCTGAATTTAGATAATACTCAGTATACTCTAGCCAGGATTGTAGGATTTAAAAGGCTGGGACCTATTTTTAGGTTCTTCTCTCACTAATGTCCATATACTTTTGGTAACAGAAATTCGAACTGACAGCCTTGAGCTTGCAGGATCGTCGCCTCTTCCACTAAAATATGATTGTTTCTGTCAGTATATAAAAACGTTTCTCTCTTCAAGACTATTTGGTTTCTTTATAACAAAAAATTTATTCCTACAGGTATGCTGTTCAAGCTTTACTTTTCTCCAGCTATAAGAGTTGGAATATGACTGATTCACCCTCGTGAAAGATAGATAGTGCCTAGGTAAGACTCCCAAAGGGCTCACTCAGTGTCTCCTGTCGACAATGCTTGATTGCCATGACGCCAGTCGACACTTCATGCATATTTAGTACCATCAGCTGTGCAAAAATGCCTTTTTTAGGACACTGTTGCCACAGAAGAAAAAGATTTGTGTTAGTAGGGAAGCACATCTTAAAGTGGACCTACACCTTTTTCAGTTTTGACAAGTATTTTTTTAATGAATTGGAATTGGTCAAACCGTTTTCTTTTTATAAGCATTTAAAGTTCATCAAATCTATTATTCTAATCAAACAATAGTTTTCATGACCGCGTCTTTGAGACAAACTGGGCTCTAGTTTGTGTGATGTCTAAGCAGGAACAGGCAAAATTTTTCTATAAAGAAAATCTCATAGAAAAACGCATAAAGGACCGGAATTCTGTAGGACTTTTTTCCCGAGAAAAGAAGATGCCAAACAGATGCATAGTGTCTGGTTGCAGCCGTACTACATATGTTGAAAAAGGAATTATTTTACACAGGATTCCATTTTACGGAGACAATCGACCTGAGGCCATAGAAAGGAGATTGGTCAATTTTGTGAAATTGAAAAGGGTATGGACAGACACCAAAGGGGCCACGATTTGCTCCAGTCATTTCACTCCAGACAGCTTCAAACATAGGTTTCACAACCTACCAGGACTGTATGCCAAGGCTTATTGAAGATGATTTTGGATGTGCAGCTTTTCCGACCGATTGCGCAATGCTCTAATTACTTCTGAGGTCACGCAGTTGAAATTCAGTCTGCTCAGCAGACCTGGCATGTTGCAAGAATTCTTGTAGGGTGTGTCCATTCCTCGTTGCCTTTTTCTTTAGGATTGGATCCTTACAATGATTTACTAAATGTGATAGTTTTACTAGATCTATTACGTGCTCCTTAGTAAGTTCACTTAAATTAAGGTAGAAATACGTGCTTTTACTCTAAGATTAAAGCTATCTACTGAATAACTTGAACCTTACATAACCTGGTTTAACATGTTCATGAGATATACAGGATTAATCTTTGGTTTAATCTAGGTATTTAAACGTAAACAATAGCAATTTGAGTCAATAGCAGTACCGGTGTTATGCAAAAGTTTAATAAGTTTCCGACCACCTTGGCCTATGTAATGCCTTAACAAATTGTATTTCTCGGCCTCAGTGGTTACTTTCATGGCTAATACCATGGCCTCGATCCCTTCGAGCCAATCTTCCCATTTTGTGGCAACACTAGGGTCGTCAACAATCGTAAACGGTGCATAGAACGGTAACTGCGGAGCCATTTTCTTCAAATCGTTTAAAGCGGACGTACTTGAAAGCAGTAAACAAAACAAAACAGAACACGTTTGTATTGAAATCAGTGTCCAAAGTTGAAGTTACCGATAAATTGGAGTGGCAATTCGGTGCCAATGTTTAAGGAACAGACAAACGACGAAAAGACTTTTAAAGAATAAGGTGGAAATAACTCACCAAATCCAAAACGTTCCAGGAATCAGACGTGATGAATTGCAAAATAGGCAGGCAAGTCTGGCGTAAAAGATGTACATACGACCTCTGTTGCCACTTTTCTCTTTACCAGTTGTCATCGTCGGCAGTGTTATTCTCTGTCTTTATATTTCAGAATGTGTGATCCTTAGATGACTATATTTGTAGTTTTATACTTTACTTAACTACTGGTATGATCATTACAGGCGTATGGTACACACTGAATAGTGTACTAATTACATGGGATTTGGGGGAAACTAAATCTTATGACTAACAACTATCTTGTGCAATACAAGTTGTTGCCTAATCAAATTAGTCTCTTATTCAGATTGATACTTACTACATTACAACATTGCAAAGTTTGGGGGAGAGCCATGAAGGGCCATAAACACCAAAAAGAATGTCCAACCAACCTTTGTTTACAAATTTACCCGTTCCTGCTCTGACGTCATATTCTCACTCCAACCCAGTCCCCTTAGTGCGCGGTCCTGCTTAGAAAACTAGATTTTTCGGGGCGTTCTACGCGCTTTTGGCCACAGAAAACAGAAAAATAACATTGAGAATTGATTTCTACGACCCCCATTTACCCAAACAAGTTAAAAGCGAAAAAGGTGTAGGTCCACTTTAAGAGTTGCTGAGTGGATAGAGACCTTGCTCAAAGTATCTACTTTACGCTAAAGATTGTCAAAACTGATACTCATGCTGCCCTGCAGTAAACGATATTTATGGACTTAACTTTTACTGATTGATTTGCCAAAATATCGAAATGAGCCAAACCCCGCAACACTTGCACTTTAAATTCTTATTCCTATACTACTTCCTGATATTTTTCTTAGCTTTTATTAGAGTTTATTACGTAGAGCTTAACATCGGATTATGTTAAATACAAAATTTAACAGTTCAATTATGTCAAGTAACTCATTTGACCTTTTTTTCAATTGAGATTAATTTCTAATTTTCTTTTGAATATTTCTACTAGATCACGTGTGCTTACATGCAAATTTATCAAGAAAAAATCTACGATCTTCTCAACTCAAATCCAAAATTTGATCTATTTATACGAGAGGATCCTAAATCAGGTATCATCGTGTTTACTTGTCTTTACTTGGGAAATATCAATGCGTACTTTTAAATGCCTAGAACGTTCCTTACTTCTGCAGTGTTTGCACCTGAGTGATTATTCACACGAGATGGTTTAGATACCATTGTGAAGCAATCTTGCGACCGTTTTTATTTCATCGCAGTCGTATAAGTCTAATCATTTATACATATTGTCCAGTCAAGGTCCAGGAAAAATGACACTAAATACTGAGTCGCTATTGATTTTGGGTTAGTCAAGCAATTGATCTGAGAGGATAAAATGACCCTTTTTACAGTTCAGGGGTATCTGGTGCTAAATGCTTACATGACGGCATTCATCCCAGTTTTAATTACTTTGAATATGTAATAACTGCAGCTCCCATGAACATGTTTTGCTCAGAAAAGGTTGGTCAACGTAAAAATGACACGGCAACTAATAATGGTAATATAGGTGAAAGGGCCAATACGCAGTCAGGAAGATGATGGAACCTCTTGAATTTTGCAATGGTCATAAAAGAAATGCACCAACAGTATGGTTTATCTGTTTGTAATGTAGCCTAGCTTTATAGCTGAAGGATGATTTGCCAAATGATAATCCGCTAGAGGTATATTTTACAAAGTAGATTCTGTTGTTGTCGATGACAATTTTGCATTAATTGTTTAAATATTGTTTATGTTTAACAGGTATTTATGTTGAAAACTTATCACACTATGTGTGCCACACACCGCTGGATATCTATGAATTACTGCGTATTGGAAGAAAACGACTTGTCTTCGCCGAGACTAGAATGAATAGACAGTCGAGCAGGTATGTTTTAAAGTGATATTTGTCCGAACTAGGAATTTTGACAGATATTTAACTTACCAAGAATGATCCTGTTCTTAGTAGTATTCGACAGTCAACTGCTCTTTACATGTGCGCTTTTTACAGACCTTCTTTCCACATCGTTTTTAATCAAAATGTCGCAAAATCATGTTTTTGGCTTTTGTTCACACCGAAGTTTCGTAGTGGTGTATAGTAATAACGATTTTGAAAATTTGACGTGTAAACACGGCCATTCTTCATTTGAATATAGTCTACTGTAAACAAGAAAAGAAAATGGATAGTCATTTTTTAATGTTAATAACGTTACTTTTGTATAGTCACAGCTCGATTGGCTAGTATTAACACTGACTTATCGTTTAGCTCTTGCACTTGGGTATCAATTTAATCTTGCGAAAATTGAGGATCCTGAGATCAATTGAGAGTCAATTGGAACGTATTACCTTTAGAATCTACCAACAACTTGATGTATCGAGTTTGGCATTGACTGGCATAAATGATAATTTGAAAATGATTCACTCCTTACAAACAGTGTTATAGCGGCTTTTTGTCCCGCAAATACCGTGACTGTAACTTTATAAATTTTCCGGAGGAAACCCTGTGACGTTTTGGATTTTAGCTGCCTCTGCTGTTATACCTTATATTGGTGCACATAACAGAGCACATGGTGAATTTTTGTTTTGAATCTCGTGTGAGTGGAGACATCTCCCTAAACTCATCCCATTCCCTCTGAAAATCCTAGATGCTTTTGTAGCTAAGGGCTTGGAATAAGTAATGAAGTCAGTAAGGACTTGCTATAGAATGGTAAGCACTACACGCGTCAACGTCATCAAGTAGTATGAAAATATCATAAGGGTTTTTATATATTCGTCTTTCGGCTTCTTCGCAATGAGGTTTTACTGTATGAAGTTTGTTTTATAATATTTGTACCGCTTCAAGTATCAAGTAAAAGAAATGTATTTCAAACTGTCACGTGGAGAAAAAGTAAAATTATCTATTGAGATAAAATTGAGATTTATAGGTTTGGGGAACGAGCAGAATAAAACATTACTATATTGCTTTATGTGTCAAGGTTGATAGCTGTTTAGACGTACGGAAGGATTAGGGGTGGCTCTTTCTTCATGAATGACTCATTCGTACTGCTTTCTAAAAGTGGAAACTTTAGAGCGGTTTTATCGAATGGGGTGTTGTTTTGTTGTTCTGTAATTACCACAAGGCTATTTTACGACTTACATTCACATATACATACATACATTGTGAAGAATTATTACAAACATGATATGGGATGTTTACTTTTTGAAGGCTCTATACAATTTTTATTAAACTTAGGAGATTGTTGGCTTGTGTATTTTGATATATATATGAGCCTTACTGATAGAGATAATATCAAATGACAAAGGAAAAACACTTAAGGTAACAAGGACTGTTCTTAGATACAGTCTATTTTTGACAACAAATAGTTGATACAAGCAAATTATAATATTCCCATCCATAAGCCATTTCCTTTCATCAAAGGCGCCGATCCATTTCACGGAGGAGACAACTATTTAAGAATCCGCTTACACCATAAATGAAATTAGTTGTCAGTAATTGTCTCCTGACAGGAGCCAGATATCACCAACAGGATTATTTAAACTATCATATTGGCTAATTCATTTCTTTAATTTCCTATCGTCAAGCAATTCTTCGGCCTGCTTTCTGCCATATTGTAGGATTGCAATTTAAATGGGACTTAAGTACTTATTTACTCTTACCGAATTTAGTCAAGGACGACTTAATTAGGAGACAAAGAGCTTAGAACGAAAATGTAATGCTTTTAAAAAAATTGAGCATCTTTTAATACCGTAATACACGTGTGTCGATAAAATATTGACAAGTGAAAATTCCTTTCATCGCACTTGAATCTCAGTAAATTACCTTAATAGTGAAAGGCAATGAATGCAAGCGAGTATCATAGTCATTCTTATTTAAAGACACTCATAATGCTATACTTTCAAATTGCTACTTGGTCAGTTGCGTAGCTATCATTGTTCATGTTGTTCAATCCTGTTAAAAATACTTGGTCGGATGCCTTAGATAATAGTGCCATAAAGTCACAAAGTACGTGTATATGTTGATAAAGCAAGTCATAACTGAACCAGTCAGATTTACTAGTCCTTATCAAGAAAGAGTGATGAATCCTGTTATGTTTTGCACGGTTTCCGAGATAGCATGACTGACAAAACAATTACCGATGTAGAGAAATAGTAGGTGGAAATCTATCTGCCTGTTGTTTCATCTATCAAGATCAACTATCCAATACTTTTGGATTATTAACACTATAAATCATGTTCTGTCTCCACACGTCTTCTTTTTCAACGATCATTTTAGTAGTACTACACATAGTGCTTGTTTTAGGATGCCACATTAGAAAACTTACGAAACCAGAACGGCGACGTGACTGGGCTTCATTTTGGCAGACTACGCATGTGCAATCCGGAATAGCCCCTGTTTTTGAAGCTTTCCATCAGAGGGCCGAGACGTCACATTCACTTTAACCACGTTGTTTGAAATCGTACCTTGTGAGGATTTTTTCATTTTTTTGTGCAAGATGGCTGCTGCAACAAACGTACTTGGTTGAAGTGGAACTGCAAATGGTGGGGCTGAAGGTCGAAAGTCAAATAGTTCTTTGCTTTATTTAGCGCCATTTCCGAAGTTCCAGTTCTGCAGCCACGTATTGAAAGTCACGGAACGACGACGCCACGTTCAGTGCAGTTGCCGTCGTGGCTACCGTCGTCATTTCGTAAGTTGCCGATTATGGTTGTTACACTCAGGGTCCTACATTAAATTTGCCATTCACATGGTGTAGCGCTTGGAGTGCTACATAAATAGTGCTGTATAAAAGGTGCTACACATACTTTTCTACACTTAGAGTGCTACATTAATGGTGCTACACAGTTACATTGAAGACACTGCATGGTATTGTGCATATGATGATGCTACACGTAGGGTACTTTAGACTTTTGGTTTCCCTTCATCTCTCTTCTTTGCCACGATTTTCTCTAACTTTCTTTATGTCCTGCCTTAACCTCTAGCTATTTGCAACACTTCGCTTTGCTTGCCTTGTATTTTGTCTGTTCTACTGTGGTTTCTTTCTCTTTTGCGCTCCACCGGATTACTTTAATCTCACAATTATTGGTTTGTTTTTATCCCTTCCACTTAAATCTCTTTACGCCTATCCAATAGAATTACATCTCATTTGACCTGATGAGCATATTTCTTTTATTTTTAGGTCTCACTCAGTTTGCCAGATCACCGTTGAAAAGACCAATGCAGGGTCTTGTAAAGGTACTCTTTCTTAAATATATAGGCAATTATACCTTTTCAGTTAAATCTTCATAAATGAAGACTTAATAATGGATGTCTACAAGCATTTAAATGTAGATATAGTCCCAAATACATCATATCATAAATTTAACATGTTCCTTGACGTTGCTTTACACTAATTGTCAATTATCCAACATTGCTTATGGAAAATCTTTGTTTACAGGGTTCTTTTTAGCTGTAATGTTATGCCATTCAAAATATGCTTTGACGAGTTTCTCAACTGACAATTCCAAGTAAAGAGACGACCAGTGTTGACCTTAGCATAGTGGTGAAGTTGCTAGAATATCTTTTGATGATGCCAGATTTTGTTTGTTATCTACTGTTGTCATTTTCATTTTATGTTATTTCTCAAAAAGGAACGGACAATTCACTTTCATTCTCTCGGCCAGCAAGTTGTAGCTCTCCTGTTAGTGAGATCGAGAATGGTAGTTCCATCCCTACGTCATCTCAACAAGTGAAGGGAAAATCCTCTCGACGGAAATCAACATCACCGGAATATCATTTCGGCAGTCGTCCGGCTGGTGTCCCCTTTAGTCGTCGAAAGTGTCATTCTTCTGGGAATTTAGCATTAAATCGGAAGAAAAGCAACATCCCCGTTAGTTTCGATGCTGCATGCCCTAGACGAGGCCGAAGTGTATTGATCACTGGAACAGAAAATGGCCCGAAAACACCTGACATCAAGAATAGCGACGAGACGTTTTGGTCAAGTCGTCCGTCATCGCCAGAAGAACTACTTCAACCAGGTTCAACCGTGTCTTTAGCATCAGATGTATATTCGGATACCGACAGTGTGCTGGCTGACTACGAGCTAAATACGCTAAATATGAGCACCCCTGACGTTTCATTGGTAAGTGTCTAAATGTTTCTGTTTGTGGAATATTTAAGTCGAATCTCGTCTTCTTGGAACACCTTTTCAGAAAATTCTACATCGAGTTCCTCTGCAAAGCCTCTATTCATGACGTTTATCTCAATTTATCGCGTATAGAAGAACGTAGGGCGTATTCTGTACCTTCTTCTTGGTGCCATATCCAACGAGATAGGTACTCATGGAACCCCCTTAGCTACCTTAAGGATCTATTATCTATATATAGCTACTATAAGATCCTGTATGGACTACTATTGGTATGTAAATTCTCGTGCACGTGTTGTTATTGATGTTATTGCGAAGATGATGAGTCTCGGGCTATGCGTCCAGATGGCAGCCTTGTTTCTTGATCCCAAAGTTGCCAGAACGATAGGAAAGGTCCAATGGCTGCTAGTATCCTTTCTTTTCCACTGAGTTTTGCATCTTGGGGACCCAGATTAATGTTCGGTAGTGAGGGAGTCCAACTTTGAATAGGGTGAAGATCATACCGCTCCACAACTGCAGTTTAGAGCGATGGCTTTCAGGGAATGCTTGAAGGTCCGCTGTCTTCTTTGGAGCTTTCGGGAGAAGGATCACACCATTCTTCCTGGTGTGTTGCTCGTGGGCTTTTAGCCGGACAGAGCCCATGCCCGGAGTGGGGAGTCGGAACAAGGAGCTACTACTGCAGGATTGAGAGTCCCAGAACTCCATGTACCTGTCATTAACCGTGACGGCACCCGAAAGTTTGGTGTTATCCGGATTTTCATGTACCTTGTAATCGCTCTTTTTTACCGCTTTCCTATTTCCAACTTGTTTTTTAATGGAAATTATATTCAGGTAATTTATGTTTTGTTTAACACTTGAGAACTTTTTGCTTTGTGACGCGATGTACTTTTAAACACCACTGCTATACTAACTTATATTTTCGCTTTTTCCACTACTACTTCGGAGCTGCTTTCTTTATCTTGTTTCCATGGCTGTGACGTCCATAGATTTAAATTATATATCTGATGTTGTCTAGAGTAACTCTCCATAATTGAGCGTGCTCACTTATTCCCATATTATGTTAGACGTCTTTGCTCTTAGGTGCTAAGTGATATCAAAGGTTTATTGAAAGACGACTTTAGGAACGCGTTTTGGCAAATTTTTGTTGTTCAGCTATCCTGTACTTGCACTACCGGATGTGTATAATTTAGTACTTGAAAAGTAGACCTCTCCGATCGATTTCTTGTTTGGCGAAGGACGGATGCGATATGGGCGTTGTTATTTGCTATCGCGATTAGCTGATGTTCATTCTCAGATGTTAAGATTTTCGTTGACAATGGAATGTGTTATCTGATCTCTTCAACGATCTTTATCTGCAGAATTTATGACGGAGGCTTTAAGTTTGCTATAGCTAAATTTGTTATCTGTCTGCCCTTAGTAGGCAATTATCAGTAGTTTTTTACGAAACAGGCCACTTGGTTTGTCATTTTATGGTGATTTGAGTTAGAAGGTGGCTACTGGTCTTCCTTGTCGTCAAGTGCATATTTTAGCCAAAATGTGAGTGTTATGGATTCCATTAATGATATGCATTTCTAAATTTTTAGAATTGGCGCATAAGTTGTGTGATTAATCTTTCGATGGCAGCCCTGCTGTTACCAATTTGTCAATGCGCGAAGAATTAATCGATTTATCGATTTACTAATTAATTGATTGCCACATACAATCGTCACAAGGTACACTGTTCCTGTATTTATTAAAGGAGCCCTACCAAATAGCATCAAGCTAATCTAAGCAGTGCGATCTGGGTACATTTTAATGCGACGATATCGTAATTCCTTACGCCTTCGAGTTGGTGACTGCCTTCAACTTTACGTGAGATGTCTCGAGAAGGATGCTAACTACGATCGTCACATGCATGGTCTTTGAATCCAACGTTATGAGCTTTTGTAATCACTCCAGTATCTAACAGTGTACATCCAAGAATGTTGCAAAACACGTTGAAAATATTTGTGCCTCATTCTAGAGAAACCTTGTCTGTCGAGGAAGAAGAGGACATGTTTTTTCTTAATGCCTCAAACATCCTTGGGAATGGTGTCAATGTGGGGTATAGACTGAGCCTTTACGTTCAAAGTTTCCATGTAACACGGTGCAGCCAAAATTATTTATTTGCTGCCTTACTGTGGTTTTAGTTAAAATAACTTGGCTAATTGTAAACAGTTTCAAAAATGCCGTGAGATTAGAAGTTGTTATCATAGGCCGTTTCCATTTTTTTTCCTTCCTTGGGTGACCTTTTCTGTCTTCAGCTGTGAATTGAAAGCCTTGACAACTTTGTAGGACATCTTTACTTAGATAAATACTTTTAGACAAACGAATTCTGTGTCGTTTTTAAAACCACGTATCAAGCAAATTCAGATCTTTGCTTCGTAAATTGCAATATATCCAAATCTAAACGTAATACCATTTCCACTGAAAATTCCACTCTTGTTTGTCCGCTGCTTGTCTTGTGCAATATATTTTTACAGAAAGAAGTGGATAGACTAAGATATTATGTATACACCACTTGCTACTTGCTCTTGATTCGTGAAGTGATGTTTCTCTTTGTTAACCTTCCAAAGACGTACAGTAAGCACTCGTATTACAGATGAAATTTTTGCCATACCATGATAACGTAACAACATCAACAAACTGACTGATACGTCTGCATCATAATGTAAGAAAAACTTGGTAAGGTGTCATCATAAACATAAATCTGTAACGATACAGAGATTAGTTGCCACAATTCAAATACAATTTGCTCGAAAAAAGAAACAATTGTGAATGGCATGAGATTCATTTATCTTTGAGAAACTGTTCCATTCATTACTAACAGCGTTCATTTATTCAATAAAAAAAATTATAGTTTAGTGTTAGCTAAGAAAATACTGCCACGCCATCGTAAGTATTGCCCCATCGTAAGTATTGCCCCAAATAAGAAACAGTATGTCGTGTACCTACTTTTGCCTTATGATGTTATAACAATTTATCCGAGCAAATTTTACGTATCCTATTGTATTCAGCTGCATGTTAGCTGTGATATTATGGAAGAAATCCTACTCATCTTGTTGTCATCTACTTTGTACGTCAATGACGATACAACTCCGATAAGGTTTATAAAAACATAGGGGTTACTATCTCTGTTATCGAGTGCTGTAACCCATGTCGCCGCATTGCTTTAAAAACCCTTTTGAAATGAGTAAACTGTAATGCTCTATGCGTCCCTTGCGCTTTTGTAGGCCTTTTTGCGTCATAACTGTAACGTTGGCGGAAACGCGATAAAGTAAGGATAAATAACAGATTCAGCTATACATGGCTAAGCCGAACTTTCAAAACGCCAAGCTTTTTATAATAATCGTTAACTGTCCGATTCGTGAAAGAAGTCTGGTTTGCACAATCGATCTGCCATTACCACCTGCTGCAGCATATCGATTCATTTATGGAAAAGTTTCATGTTGGTACTCTTTCGAACTTGCTTTTCTGCAGATTTTTTCATTCCTTGTTTTGTCCCAATGCTTAGACAAGAGTTGAATTTCTATTGGAAGAAAACGACGACAGTTTCCTGGTAAGATAAAAGTTTTCATTTCGTTTGACTTTAAACATGTTTATCAGAAACAAACCAAGCGTGAACTTTACCACCTGGAGCAATTTTTTCTAATTTTCGGCAACTCTTACAATACTCATTACCGTAAAGTTATACTTTATACAGATTTAATTGGACACATTTACAGGAGACAACATGTGTTCCTTCCCAATGTTTTCTACTGTATTTCAGTGTCCTATCTTAAAGCCTTATTTTGAGTACCTGCAATATTTTTCTTTTCGTTTATTTGATATTCAAAAGTTCATTAACTTTGACAACCAACTGTCTTTAGGCTGCTCAGATATGGTTTAGGAAATTAAGTTTGAGTAGTTTGTTTTGGAAATCTAACTTCACGTGAGCCCTAAATTTTGTTTCAATTATTCAAAGTGGTATGGAGTATAGTCAAAGTGTGCTTTTTTATGGAATCGGTTGCCTTTTTCACTAATTTTTAAAATGTTTACATTAAAAGTTTATTACTAACATCATGGATCTGTGACATACCGCAGTTCATTGCACCTTAATAGTTGAACCTACTGTTATCACGATCTGTATGAGGATAGGAAAAGAAGGTAGCTAATAATGCAAGACTGATAATGTGAATAACAAAATGTAGATTTCAATAATATATTTTGGTTGCCTCTATAGGACGAAAGTGATGAAATAAGGGACGATTTTGAGCACGAGCCTGACATTGTGCTACGTGGGAAAATTAACATGTATGTTCCTTGTTTATATACTGCCTCGTGTTAGTTTTCACAGAGCTCTATATCATAACTTACATTTATTCACAAAAACTTGCCATTTGCAATGGAAAGTAAGATCTAGGAACCTTACGGTAGCGTAATTCAGACTTTAGTTGCCAAGGAGCATGGGAGCCAGTTGTTCCCCCAACTTTTTTGCAAAGTGAACATTTTCAAAACTCTCTATTAACAATTGTTAGCTATTAATACTGAACTTTGACGAGCCTAGTTTTTGGTAGACGTTTTGCCCCCCTTTTGGAAGACCTACTATGGTCCTTGCTAGCGACTGCTTTGATAGCTTAGTGACAATGTTTTCCTTTTTGCATGTAGAAAAGCGTGGTTCCACTGACAGATGGTGTGATACGAAATACCTAAATAGACAGCCAATGCTTCCCAAGCTTAAGCTGAGCACTAAGGGAAACTATTCTGTCGCATGACTAAGGACTTGTTGGTCGAAACTTCGCGGATTGATCGCTCTCTCCCATAGACTTTAAAGTTACAAACTTTATTCTATCCGTTATATTGTAGCCCCATGGAATTGCATTTTTTAAGAGGGTTTCTCCCTACTTCAGCATTGATTGAGCGTACACAGTTGTGTGGCGGCTCAAGGCCTAATGAGACTGGCACTACCCTATACAAGGTTTTTAGTATCTATTTGTCAAGAGTGAAGCTTTACCACATTAGCAGCACTTAGTGGGAGTCTAACGTGTT
>JANTCA010029315.1:7380-21825 GCA_024741275.1 Chironex yamaguchii | reverse complement strand
AGATAGATAGATAGATAGATAGATAGATAGATACATAGATAGATAGATAGATAGATAGATAGATAGATAGATAGATGTACTAGTATATACACTAGTAGTATAGAGGTACTTCTTAACGATCTCTTGGAATTTGGAAACGTTTGATTAATTAACATAACAGGACCAAGTGTTTCCTTGCTACCTCTTTAGTGAAAGTAATTACAGAAACATAATTTGTACATCTGTGTTTTATATTGTCAAACATTCTCACTTCTCTTTCTTATTACAGATGGTAGTATCAAGGTCAAAGGCGACAAAACCCTGTGCTAAGAAGGACAATTCACTGACTAAGAAGCCATGGGTACTCCCTGTTGTAAGCATGTCTCATAGATTAACCTGCATAATTCAGTTCATCGCATTGCAATCCTGGAATTAGCAAGAAGTAGGGATAAATCGCATGCAACGTGCAAAAGTAAGACAAAAGTATGCTAAAACTCAACATGCAATAAATCATTCCATCTCACTTTCAAAAATACACATTTGTAGATGATTTCTAAGAAATGTGATTCATGTGAGATTTCAATAATAAAGTAAATCACATTTGCAAATAAGTCTCTTTGCCGGAAAAGGGCAGAGCTGAAAAGTTCTAGGCCTGAAAAGGGCAGAGTTGATTTATCTTAGGATATTCAAAAAGCTATTACTTTCATATGACCAAAATTACAATTAACAAGCAAAGACGTGGGAATTCAGCCAGGGCCAGATTGTAAAGCAAACGTTTATACGTAAAGGGTCGACATTTAAAACCCTCT
This sequence comes from Chironex yamaguchii, assembly GCA_024741275.1. Taxonomy (NCBI): domain Eukaryota; kingdom Metazoa; phylum Cnidaria; class Cubozoa; order Chirodropida; family Chirodropidae; genus Chironex; species Chironex yamaguchii. The sequence continues at coordinate 21,037 of JANTCA010029315.1, read as the reverse complement.
TGTGCAATGATCAAACCTGTTGAAATCTCTAGCTTTTTAACAAAGCTTACTTGTTTATGATGGCCCTGATCTAATATTGGTTGGTTTCTCTAATTTCAATCCTGTTCCATGTGTCACACTACCTCATCACTCACCATCTTCACTCTTTATGTAACTCTTACAGAGGCATGCGTGTTTTAGATTAATTCAGTATCTAAATGGAATTTGGTTTGAGTATATTTTTTTAAAAACAAAGTTAAATTAGCAAAGAAAAAACATAATGAAAATAAATATGTAAATAAATATAAACGAGAGGGAGGAATGGAACATTCAGGGAATAATATTATAAAGTTCCATCCGCGCAGAAGCAAAGAGTAAGTGAGTTGAAAGTAAGAACAACTGCAAAAAGAAATGTAATTAAACATACAACTCACTGCTTTGATCTTCTTCTTTATAGCTCAGTGCCTTTTCACACGATATTGGCTATTGGTTTCAGCCATAACACTTCAGTATTTCTTTCTAATACTGGTCATATAATAGTGAGATTACTAACATTATAAGATCAACTTCATTACTTCTGTTCCGACGAAGCTTTCCCTTTCATCACATTTTGATCTAATCATGACCACAATTTCAAACTAAGAGTTCTAATTTACAAATAAACACGTCAAGTAAAGAACGATATTGTATGGCTTTAGCCACAAAATGACTTTTTCAGATACCTTTCATCTATGGACTCAACTCGAAGCCAAGTGTTGACAAATCGTCTTTTAGAACCTGGTTTTCCGCACAATCGGGCGCTTCTATGTCTCGATCTAATCTACCAGTTACTAAGATCAACTTAGCTGATAAATAGTGATTTCAATAAAAGAAAGCATAGAAATGGCACAAAACCTGAAATATACAACATTTGTTTGCACTAAACTTTCATATGTAAATTAAGCAGAGAAGACATATGTTATACCTCATCTCATTCCAAGAGATCCAATGACTGCTATGCTGTCAGCCAAAAAGGAGTTAGGACCTTTTTCTAGACTCTTTTGTCATTCAACTTCGACCTTCATCCTTAGCAGACGATTGTCTGCTAAGGATGTCACAGAGGCGTGGTTTGGTCCCCACAACGTGCTCGTCAATAAGTATTTGTGGAGAAATGTAATGTCACACTCCTCTTCTACTATTATGCACAATATTAAAAGTCCTGACCAGCATAGGACATACTAAATACGTGAGTAGGAGCAGGCTCAGAAGTTACAAAGAGCATACATTTCTAAGCGCGAGTCTACGAGAAGTAAAAAGATGTCAGAAGGGGCAGAAGCATGGGAGAAAGTTACAAGACAATTTATTCTCTTAATAAAACAGGTACGCATTTGAAGAAATATCAACGCCAATAACTACAAAAAGGGCTTAACGCAAACTATTTTAAACGTTGTGAGTCGGACTCAAGCTCTGTCCGGCATATCGTGTCTTAACTCGAGTTTTAGGGCCCAAAGGTGTTGCTCATAAGCATTTTGCAAAAGACAATGAAATGAAAAATGTCTTGAAATTCTTGACTTCATGGACTCGGTGAAAGCCATATAGACATTTTTGCAATCATCAAGAAAAATAATTTCATGGGTTCTTTGACCAACAACCTGCATCCCAATATTAAGTTCACTGTGGAGACAGAGGAGAAAAAGCAAATACCCTTCCTTGATGTCTTAGTCAAAAAAAAACCAGATTGCAAAATTTCTGTAACCATCAACAGAAAGCCAACTCATACTGATCAGCATTTGAATAATGAATCACATCATCCAGTGCCACCCGAAACAGTGTCATTACAAACCTTTTTGGAAGACCAAGAAGTGTCATATCCAATTTAGGTGACGTTAGAAAAGAAGAAAAGCACATACAGAAGGTTCTCCTGTCAAACAGATACCAAATAAAAGATGTCCAGGTAGTTTTACATAAAACATCCAGGTCCAACTATGCTGCTGAACCAGAAGCAGAACTTCTGAAGGAAATATGCCTTTCCTATGTGAAGAACACAAGTGAACAGCTAAGAAGGATTCTCAGACAACACAACACCCAGCGTTCTTTCTTCACAACGTCCACTCTGAGGAAGATGATGTAAAAACCAAAAGATCTAGTCCCTCTAGAAGAAAGCAGCAACATTGTATACAAACTGGATTGTGAGGACTGTCATGCCACCTACATTGGCGAGTCAAAGAGGATCCTTGAGGCAAAAAGAAAAAAGAGCACATGAGCGCTGTTCAGAATGTTCCACACGGTATGAAATAGTTGACCACTGTTGGACGCATAAGCATACTTTTGACTGGGAAAACAAGAAAATTAACGACAAGGAGACCAACGCAACAATAACAAAGAAAATTAAAGAAACCATTCACTCCCAACAACACAGCGATCACATCAACAGCATATCTTAGAGTGTTCCAGAAATATGGTTCCAGCTCTAGTAAAAGGAACACAACAAACAAAACACAGCTATGGTGCTAATTCGCAGGGCCTCTCTGTAGAGGGAAGCCGTGCCTATGGGGAATATGAAAATGGCTTGACTTTTAAAATAGAATCAAGATGATTAAGTTCTGAAAGAACACTGACCAACACAAATAAATTTTAGCTGCTTTTACTTGATAAAAAACGCAAACGGAACAAAGAAGGGTGGATAAAATAGCAGAGCCCGAAGTGAGACCCAATGTAGGCTATATAAACTACCTCAGCAAAGAAACAGGATTCTGTTGTTGTCATGAAAAAATATTCCTAGATTTAAATATTTGATTTTATGACATTTCAATCGGAGTAATTGGCCAAACTGTAGCCATCGTTGTTTTCAAACACCTTTATCATGGGTTAGGGTCATGGACCACCTCCCCCATGCCTTCTTAACACATGGCTAGCACTACCTCATTGGTCTTCCACAAACATTCGTCCCATATGAGTTTAAATCTATCATAATATGACTTGCACAGTCATTAATTTCTGGCACTTTCGGTATAGTGATAAATAGCGACCTTATCAAGTCTGGAGATTTTCTTTAATCTAGGCTATTTTTAAAGTAGTTTGAAAGGCAAATAATCTGTTTCTGTAGATTGATTCCTTGATTGTGTTTGGATAGCATCTTCGACGTCAGCTGTGAGTTTTGATGGCATGTTCTATGAAGTTTTATGAATTCCAATTTGGCGAGTGCCATCGTAACCACTATACTTTTTAACCAACGCTTTTTCCAAAATATTTGTAAGGTTTTCTATCTGTAAAAAGATGATTTGGTTCATTCGGGTTTCTTTATCACGACTAAAATACAATTCCCAATTGCTTAATGATTAGGTGGAATTGTTTATGGCGATAATGGGGTACAGCCCGCGCTTATAATCCACATTCGGTTTTTCAACGGATTCATGAAATCCACACTTCAGATATACGTATATCTGCCAAAATATGTGAAAGAAACTTAACATCACGTTCCTTACCACACTGAATAATGAAGCTAAGCAACCACAGTAAATTGTACTGGAGCAGACGAGCGTCTAACGACGGAGAGTTTCCTTGATGTAGAAATAAATGCAAGTTCGTAAGTAGACTTAGTTACGACCCAATGATTGGCAAGGAAATTCCTAGTAATAATTTTATAGATTAATGCCACGTTTACACAGACTGAGTGCACATAACAGGTGATTACTTGCTCTCGCCTCTAGCAAATCCGATGACATGTACCTGGGCTAAGATTCACAATAAAAACTGCAATGAGATAATGGAATCTCATATTTGGGACAGTACATAATTGAATGCAATAATAATTAAATGAAAACCGCAAGAAAGAGTGCTGTGCAAGTCACTCAACTCAATTCTAATTGAGAATATAAACGAGATTAGGGTTTCACCAACTTTTCATATTTCTCTCATTCAATGTGTTCAAGTAGTTTCCATGCATTCAACAAAAATGGCTAGCATTCTGAATATAAAATTCAGTTAACTGTATCAAGCAAAACCCCGATAACATAAAACGTTCACATACAATAACTGTTTTGGAAATGAATCAAGGGAAATGAGTTTTTGTTATTGAGCCAATTTAATTTAGTTTACTGTGTGTGGGTTCCTAACAAGATGAAGATACTACCTTATGATGGTCAGACGAATGGGTTTAATAATGTTTGAAGAAATCTTCAGTTTACAAGAGAATCTTGTGTCACACTGAAATAGCCACAAGGTGATTGATTGTTTCGAGTACCAAGTAGACGTTGTGTCAAACTGAAACAATACCCTGCACAGTTGAAGCTGCTTTGAAAGTAAAGTTATAGCATAAGTTTTTGTAGATCACGAGATATCGGAAACCTTTTCTATTGTTGTAAAATTTTAATGTTTATTCATGACACACTAAGACCACTTTTTTCCTCTAGTGGAAGAGATTGCTAATTCGAAGTTTACTTCATAGTTAGTGCCAACCCTTCGAATCTTCAGAAAATTCTTGCTATTGATTTTGCAGTTCTCCAGCAGTGTGCCTGGCGATGTATTTTTAAGGCATGTGGGCTAAGCTGCAATTACCTTAACTTGTAAGTATTTGGATTGTTTCTTTGGCAGCAGCAAAACGTTCAACGACTACAGCTGGTCCCCATACTAGCATAAGGGAGTGTGCTAGCAAGTGAGATTGGGTTTTTGTTACCTTTACTCGAGATGTCTGGCTTTCAAGATCGTTAGACCTTATCCGTTAGATGCTATCGGCCTGCATACAGTACTAGAATAGCTTACGTAACTAACATGCTCAAGACAAAACCTGCTTTCGATCTTGTGACATTAAGTAGTCCGCGTGGAGGAATAATGCGGAGGAATTAATGGATAAAGAAAACAGTTGCTTTGAAGTATGCGGACATTCCATATGTATTTGCCGTTGACACTTTCCCAAAAAATGCTTTAAGAAGATATGAATTGCTATGTTTGGAAAAATGATCTATAAATTCCAAAGTTAACATATTCCTACCTTTTCTGTAACTAGCCATGACAGAGTTCTCTGTACAGTCTTCTTCGATCTTCATCGTGCTTACACTTGATCTAGTATTGTCATGGGGCAGAACACAATTATAATCTCACTTACTTCTACCTACACAATTTCTTGTTTGCAGCAGCTTTCCATTCCATGGAAGACAACAATGGATTACCCATGGGTATTTATTCTAGTGGTCACATAAACCATTAAAACTGAATGACATTATCTTTGTAATGTATATAACAAACACGTACCTGTCTTTCATAAATCCTAATTCCTCACCACTGTTCTTTGACTTATCTAACATTAAGATTTTATATTTTAAAAATAATTAATATATAGCTATCAGTAAAGATTTACTTGCCTTGGAGTAGAATCTAATACATTTGCAAACAGCACAAAAAATCTAGTAAGCCCTTGTCAAAATAGTATTTCCTTGGGGCAAAAATCAATGCATTGTTATTGTATTTGTCATTAATTCAGCACAATTTCTGCTTACTGTTCAAGTCTGATGAGCCCATGAATTGTCCAATTTCTAATTAAGAAAAAGATCAGCTTGTCATGTTCTTTACTTAAATTTCCATCAATTGATTAAACTCTTATTGTGACTCGTCTTTAGGGGCCGGCAGCTTTCATTACAGTGACATTTCTTTAACATGTGTAGTACATCTAAAGGCATAATTTAAGCCAGCTTTGTAAATAAAACTCTCGTGTCCCATGAAAAACATCTTAAAAAAGAACTTAATGTTAAATATACTATCATGATCTGACTCTTTAAATACAACTGCTTTTCCCCCACATTGACGTAACGGACAGAAATGCCAGATTGCTCAGTAACCCTGTAGAACACTAATTGATGAGAACAGAGGGATGTCCTCATCAATGTGTAAGAATCTGCTCCGTTAGTTGGCTTGTCCTGAGACCCGACATATGTGTGGAAAATTATAAATAATGGTTGATCATGAGGTGATCGGGTCTTTCAAAAATTTAATTAGCATTCCCAAATTGATAAATTATGATTACCGTTCTGCCTTATGTCCCTATTCAAATTTAAATACTCAACGTTCCCTGTTTACCAGTTATAGCTTGCTAACTTTGTTTACAGATGGTTTTGAAGAACCTGCTATTTCAACAAAGTATCGTAGAAATCTTTACTCTAATTACAAGCATACTATATTGCATTCCAAGGCCAATGAAAAGCCTCATATAGCTGAATGTTTGACTGTTTGTATGAAAATGAAAATCTATACAAAACATATTTGTTACGTCTGGGAACAGTGGGAAGAAATCATAGCTCATGAAAGCAGTCTGTTAGATGATTAAGATAATGTCGTTCATTTTATGGACCTCGTGGTAAGCTGCTATTTTTGCTTTTATAAAGTTAAGATACTATTACGACAGAGTTTATATTCGTAAACAGTAAGTCATGCAGTGTCATACTAGATTTTTAAATATTTCCAACTCATTTCCGCAGGCAGGTGGAGGTGGGGGTCTGAGAAGATATGAGTATCAAATTTGGAACTAGACGATCCATGACATTAGCATAAAAAGGCAAACATTTTAGTATAGGTAGCTTCCGTAGAGCCAACGTCCGAACCTCAACCCCCAGTTTTTGCTTGCTGAATAAGCCACTGACGGCTTACGATCCCGGAAAGTAAAGTGCATCATCATTTTCGCATCTCCTATTTTTGTCTTCCACTTTTATACATCGACCAAAGTCTTTAAATTTCTCATTAAGATTCTTTACTGTAAAATTGTGAAGTTGAATAACCCTGCGATTTTCCTTTTTCTTTGCTCCTCCTCACAAAATCTAATGTGTATATCCTCGTTACTTGATTAATACTAGAAGAGGTTTACACTACAGGGTAAACAATACGTAATACCTATATGACTCACTCATAGTTATGCTGAGTTTAAGCATGATTTGGCCATGTAAAACTATGTAATGCAAGCTGCAATTTTTACCACAAATCTTGACAGTTAGAATTTTAATCATCGTTACAAGTAATGCAACATAAAATGTTCCCAGTCATTAGCAACTAAGGCGACTTTTAACTCGTGATATTTTACTGTGTACTTTGCTTAAACGCTTGCGTAATCATAAACAAATAAACCCTATAGTTACTAAAAAGTAACACTAAGATTATAGTTGTGTTCACTAACTGTGCATGAGAAAATCTATGACTTAATCCACGGAGCCTAGAAGGCGGAAAAGTAGCAACAGTAGGTACACCAAACTTATTCTTAATCAAACTTTTTTCATGTTTCTATTCAAGGCATACTGCTGAATATAAATTTAAATAACAACAGTTGCCTCACTCTCTCAATTTTATAATTACTGAGCATAGTAGAATAAAAGAGAGTTCTTCAATTGTGGAATGACATCATACTCAGCATATCTATTTAGGTTGGTTGTGTCAAATCTGAGTGATGACTCAGAAACAGAAGTGGAGGTTTAGCAACATCAGCGTTAGATGAATGTTAATTGCCAACTCCCTAAAGGTACACATCCAAGCAAACTGACGTTATTAAATTTAACCATTCTATGCTGTCTTTCAAAGTCTGCAAACGTATCATCCGTAGTTGTTTTTTGAAGGTCATTTCAACAATATAACGTACTATAAGTTGTAACAGATTTAATGAAATGAACATGGAATAAAGTTACGTTACATCGTGTTGATGTACTGTCAGAAATTATTCAGCTTTACAATGTGTTGTCCAAGCTTCTTTGGACACTTGTTACTCCTTCAAGGGAGATACACGTTGACAGTGTCATTTTGGACAAGGATTTACCATTTGTCAACGTTCATCATTCACTGCTCACTCCTCCAACTTAAATGCGACACACTAGAATAACCAAGTCCATAATCAAATAAGTGCTTTCATCATGATGAAAAGTCTCTAGAAAATCCAAACAGTAAGGACTAAGATAATGCTTTTATTTACACAAGAGGTAGCAGTAATCAGCAAAAAAATACCTATTTTGTAACAGTGTTGTTCTGTATGACTAACCCCTTACCTGATTACTTTTGACGACACTGCCATGGATTTATATTCCGCAAGCCTCCATTATTTTTTCAAATGAATTTTGGTTTTTTACTCACGAAATATATCGAAGATAAATTCGGAAACCTGAATCTATTTGCCTGCTAGCAAGAACTGCAATAAATACCAGAAATCTTTAAGAGACAGAAGCCAGCATTTCAACAACAACACGACATGAATAAAGACACGTAACTGCTCATTATCGTACCTGGTCAGTTTCTGTCGTTACCTGTTAAGACGCTAAAAAGTGATATTTTCCATACTTAGAAGAGGTAAGTCTCTGCAGACCGCAGTTTTAGTGAAACGTATATGCTATTTAAAGTAAATCCCTGCATACTGGGTAATAGACAGTGATGAAATCGTTGGCTATGTTGCAGATTTTCAGCTCAATTAGAATACTACAGTAATGAGTAAAGGCTACAAGCAAAAGTATTAAATCTACCAGCAGTGGTTTATCTCATGGTGTGGCTTACCGAAGAAACTAATGATCTACAAGGGACGGTAAACAGTTTAATTAATGATATGATATGCAATACGGTGCACCAACTTTATTACAGGTAATAACTATGCAAAACAATGCCCATACTGTTTACCATTGGTAATACCATTTACAATGTACAGTACTTCCACGATTCTCGGAACTGATCAAAACACCAAACCGATGTGAAATGAAACATTTGTTCTTTATGAACACAACGTTTAAAGTTAAGTATAATATATGTAGATAACATCAATTCAACTGTTAATTGATACGAATTTATCTTAATAATAATGATCACAATGGCTCATAATTCACTGTGGATTAGAAGTTGTTATCCTGTTCTTGCCAACATTCATAGGTTGGCTTATATGCGGGGAGAGATATTTACGGGAAGCTTTACTTGATCTATGAAAGTACGATTAAGCGAATACTATTTCTCACGCGACACGCGACAGTTACACTGGAATGCGCTTGTGTGATTCCGAGTATAGATGCGAAACGCTGTACTTTTCAATTTGAATGTAGACCAAAAATTGTAAATTTACACCAAAACGTGGATGCAAACGGCGCATGCGTTTACGGATGTGGACCTCAATGTAAAGATGTTTAGAAATACGTACTTGTTTTGATTGCGTAAGTGTATGTGGGCCTAGAATTTTTTGTTCACGATTGTGCGTACAGAAATAATGGCGAGTAAATGTGAATTACGATAGATATAGTGAAATTGACATAAGCGAATATGGCCTGCAAGATGCTTGTAAATGCACGTCGGACATACAGATGAAGGTTGAATTGGGTGCAAAATGGAGAATGTTCAAATTAATATTGATTGTAATCAAGAGCTTGTTTTCTATCATGCCCTTTAAGCATTTTGAAGCTGAGCGTAATTTAAGAATTATTCAATACCGCATTAGAGATAGAAGGGAATTATTCATCAGCAAGTGGTAGCTTAAAGAGAAATCAATAAAAAATTATTAACAAATTATAATTTCCCATCACAATGACAAACATTCTGTACAAAATTACCAGACGTTACTGAAACTCTAATCCGATTTACGTCCAGCACAGCAGTGACTTCCAAACAAGTTTACTCATGCATTTTATATATCAAATCTTTATCAGGTCTAAGCGACGTAGACTTGTCAACTATACAAATATTGCATGATTTTAATTTTTTTACAAATCTACTAGCACGTGATATTGATGTTTTGATCAATTTGATCCCCTTCCATAACCCTGTTACTTCCCAGTGCTTATGCAGACAAAAAAGGAAACCTAGAGTCGACATGTTTTTACTCTTCGAGATTGGTTTGAGTTTTCTGAGCATTGCATTACAGATTAAAGCAATTAGTTCTCACGTTGTAGCATCACAACGTTTTAAGAAACACACGTCATCTCTATTTCGTACTCAAACAACTTTTAATGGCTACTGTAGTTGCGACATTTATGAACTCCCTATATCAAGCATCTGCCTCCAATATTGTATATTTATTATGAATATTTCCTACTGATATGAAGTTTATATGGAAATAATCAAGACTGCTACTCACCTACTTCAAGACAAGATAATTGCAGTTGTATATTACAGAGTTATGTTCTGGATTTTTCCTTGAGGCTGGGATATTTACGTTTCTCTCCAAAACAGAACATTACAGAATGACGTCCAAATGACGTCACTCTCCAAGCTAACAACTTTTTATGGCTTTTTCATTTCCACTAAATATCAGTTGTATGGTACGACGCAGTCACATAGTCCAATTTAGAAAACTGTGTTCGGAATCTGCTACATTTTAATGAAATATTATCTTTAAGTTAAAATATCTCAAAGTAAATACAATCTTTGATAACACGTAAGGATTCCAAAGCTGTCTTACTTGGCACTGAGCCAGTTATCAACTTGTCAAGATCAAATTAAAAGACAGAAAACATGAGTTACTTGGAGCAGCAAGGGTCGTTTTCAGACTTTTCGTTATCCTGTGTTGGTTCTTTGTTCTTATGATAACCGTGAAAGATACTTCAATGTTTAACTGAATGTGTATTTTTGTTTACACCGGAATTGAAAATAAACAAATCCAATCTTTGTCTAACCCCTGGCCCAACTGATTAGACTAGATTGACACAGTTTGCTAAAGGATATCAACTTCCTGTATACAATGACTGGGAGCGAAATCGTAAGTTTTTCCTTCTTATAACGGGCAACTTTTTTTGTTCTTCACAAGCAGTTTTCTTATATGACTAAGAAATTGTGATTGATCTTTCCTCTTTGTGGTGACTGTACTACCCGCTCTTAAAAGGCAACAATACCATCATATATGTTGCAATTTCCATAGAGATCTTTTCTACTGTTAGCTCAAGTGGGCCTGCTTAACACTGTTCCTTTATAACACTGAGCATTGATAAGAATTAAGCAAACAGTTAAATTTTCTTAGTGACGTGTCTAGCCATCAACAAAAGCTCCTAACGTCTTTAAGAGAGCAATCGATCATTTTCCCCAACCTACAAGGTTTTCGTTACGTGTACCAATGGTGTACACTTTGAGTATAACTACGGGCCGCACGTACATGAACCAGTATATTCAAGAAAAAAAGGGGTTAACTTACAGCATCAATAGGATTTTGGAGTCCCACATGGCTGCATTTATCACGTTTCTAGATTCACGACATTAAGAAGGGAGTGGCATTACTCTAAGTCTTCGTTAGTTATCTCATTTTGATGGCCTGTCTTTTCCAGTGTTGGATGACCCCATGGCTCTCGTAATCCTGCATGCCTAGACGTAAATTGGGGTACAAACCAGGCCAGATTTAACCCCTGTCCCAATGACAGAAATAGATCACAACTATATAGCCACCATCAAGCCAATGTTATAATTTTACTGCCAATGCAGACACACACGAGTAATAATCGCTTACGTTTTTTGTTGTTTTCATAGTATACATGGCTTTAGAGTAGTGATCATGAAGAGTAATGATCCTCATAAACCCTTAGATGAGAGTACAAAACTACTTTATTTGAGCATTAAACAGATCTATTTTCGTACCCGTTAAGTTAGTGTAAGGAATTTCATACTTTTTAGTTCGATGATGTCTTTTATCGCTACTCTTTAAACAACGTCTTTATTCTGTTCTGATGATGTTGGTACCTAGCACTTGACAACAAAACGAGTTGGTTTTTGGGTCCTTGTTTACAGTCAACGGTTCTCAGCGTTAAAAGCCTTGCTTAAATTAACACCGTAGGCTCAAGTTAAAAGTCACTCACCTCATGCAAGATATTCAAACGGTTCTTTTACATGCATGAGAAGTGCGATGTTTGACTTGATTGAATACAGCAAAGTAAGTAAAATGCATTAGAATGAATTCAAAGCGACAAAAGGTGCCGCTCTACAGACGCATTTAATTGTGTTTAATTCGACGACACTTGACTTGCGCCTTAAGTACTCATTGGTTGTACTTAGAACATAATATTTTCCCTGAAATCGCCTTTGTTGGAAAGTAGCGATCCTTTATTCGGGCGTTACCAAACCGATTTGTAATTATGTAGCCTCACAAATCATATAAATCACAATACATTGCAAAGTCTTACAAGCACAGATGAAAAACATTCTTCCGATGCAGAAAAAAATGCTTCTACTGCATCCCTCTAAATGTCAACTTTTATAGTCGTACCATGAATTTCTTTCCCTAGTCCGTATAGATAGACATTACTATGCTAGTGCTTGTTATTCAGTGTCACGAAAAAATTTCAACTTCACTTTGGTCTGAAAAAGCAAAACTCTTACCAAGTTTACTCGAAGTTACTTTAACAAAGAGCCTGCCTTGTATGCCCACTCCGTCACTTCATTAAAGAGTTTGCAATTAAGGCTTGTCATAATAGAACAATAAAATTTATTTTGTTTTAAACGATTTGCAAATTGCTCTTAGCCCTATTGCTGGCGGGTTTTGACTTAACAGTATACAGTTTATCTTGGACAATGGTAACGAGGCTCAATTTAAACGACTACAGTACGGCATATTACGATACTGTACTATTTACATCATGAAACGAAGGCATTTGGGGCCTGGAAAACAGTCAGGAATATACATATCTCGGTATAGTCTAACGTACAGCTTATTGACTATCTGCTAGCCATTATAATGCCTATTGATGCAAAGAAAACAATCTGACATTGTCACTACAGTTTTGATAATAGGAAACATAAGATTACACCAGCTGTGACTTGGATAAATTTTTGTTATAAGATCTTCCTGTCTTCAGGGGACAAATTTATATCTAAAATTTGTATTTTACTTATCCTTATATATTTAAATGTAAGGCGTCCACATCTTGAAACTTCAACAAAATATATTTACCAGAATATCTTTAAGAGTAATGTATATAAAAATACGAAAATTTTGCTCTTTAGTTGAAGCCTAACAGTTTATCGTAACGGTAAGAGTTTATCCCTGGAGCAAAATTGTTGAGATTTAGCATAGAGAGGGCAGGCTATGTTTTTGGAGCAGCAAACGTCTCACCCGTTCTGTCTGACATCAAAGGAGCTTGCTGGAAAATAATCAGTGACAATTTTAGAGGATGCCAATCCCATCCCGTTATTTTTTTTTCATTTTGTTGCTTACGTTACATTAGTGCATAAGCACTATGTTGTTTTGAGCAGAAATTGCTCATAACTTGTGAGGCTGTAAAGCTTGATGCAAATGTTGAATGTTCTCTGAAACTTTTATGCGATAGGAACTCGATAACCTCTGCATGCGAGTTCAAGACAGCATCATCAACTTGAATCTTTGTTTTAATGATCTCTTAAAGAAAAATGCTTACACATTTAGTTTCAGGTGTTACGAAATGTAACTGGGAGCCATGCACACTTCAAAAATTGTTTACATCACATTATATCTGCAAAAGACCGATTCAATGCCACACGTTTTAAAAATATGTACTGCTGGTGTTTTAAGAATCGTAGGCATTTTTGCTGCGTTATTGGATTTCGTATTCGCTATCTTTATCCATCCTCGTGTGGGATTGCTGGCGAAATGCGTGTGGTATATCAATTAACCTTATGCTTCACCGAAAAGTGAGCACATTGACTAATTGGACCAAGAAACTTTCTTGGTACTGCTGGTGTTTTAAGAATCGTAGGCATTTTTGCTGCGTTATTGGATTTCGTATTCGCTATCTTTATCCATCCT
>JANTCA010029314.1:8240-43746 GCA_024741275.1 Chironex yamaguchii | reverse complement strand
ATTGTGGTGGCCTTACCATACCTGGGGACAGTACTTGTCAATGGGTTATTTTCTCATACATTTTGTTTCACAAACTTATAAATGTGCCTAAAATATTTTGTAGCTAATGTGTTGTTGCAGTTATCAACCCATTATGGCCTACATGCTCAGCTGCAGCATGCCAGAATATTGTCAAATATTTTACTCGATAATTACACTACCTTTACTCTCCATGCTCTACTAAGCAAAAAATCCATAAACTCTCTAAATAATGAATAACATTTGAGTAATTTAAAATTATCTTATGTTATAAGCAGATTCTGTGATGTAATAAAGGTTCAAGCTATTATATTCTAGGTAATTTTAAGTATATATATGTTTATGGTGACACAGGTTGTTTTAATGTTTTTCTCTTTGTATTTGATAGCTTTAGCATATTGCATTTTCCTTTTTTTAACCATGTACTTCAGTAATAGTGTTTCTAATACTTGATCAAATGAGACATGTGAGATATATAATCATAGCTCAAATAAATTATTGCAAGACATTAGTGTGGCCATATTTTGCAATTGCCTCCAGCTCTGGCCTCCAGGTGCATGTTGGCTAGGCCTGTTATATAGATCGCCCTGTTGAAGGACTAAGAGATTTTCGATGTTATAATTTTGTTAAGTACATTTCAATAGGTATGAATAGGCTGATGGAATGAACTGACAAACCTTGAATGTTCATCTTGTCAATTGATTTGATCAAAAAAGACTAAGCAAGTAATATGCCATATCATATATATGTGTACTTGTAAGTCTTACCAAATACAACTAGGATAGCTCCAAATGCTGCGCTCCAATATGAACAGCCCAAGTCGGTGAGAATCTGTTACAGGGGAAATGAACATTTATAAAAAAAATAGATATACCGATAAACAGCGCATTACCCACATCAATTTGCTACTTGTATCAAACATGTATCAAAAATAGCCAATCATAAACAAGAAAGGAAAACAACAAAGAGAAAATGAAGAAAAAAAGCATTATTAGAAGAGTCCAAGTGAAAAAAAGAACTGTTTCTGCCTACAGAGCAACGGTTTTCTCGTTTTAATGTAGATAGACTCCAATGCTTTGCTTCGTCAACTATGTATTTATTCCGAAACAAATTCATGATGGTTGATACCAAACCAGAACGAGCAAAACATTAGTTTACCTCATACATGCAAGGAATTAGAAGCGTGCTAAATATTGCCGGCACAAGTCGCAAATACCAAATATTATCAGTGTATCTCCCTAGATCTGAAACAGAAAACAAAAAATGGATAATAGGAATAAAAATCTCGCATCAATGAGTTTCTTTCTTATTCGTAATAGAGTTGACTTATTCCGGAGAGAAACAAGATCCTTGTGCTAATTTTCTATATCTTACAACGTATACCTCATTAAAATCGGATGTGAATCAAATGAATGTAAACGTAGTTGTTTATAAAACTAGACACAATAATGTACATAAAGAGATAAAAAATAATGAATATTAGATTCATAAGGAGATACAAAATAATGAATATTCGATTCATAAAGAGATACAAAATAATGAATATTAGATTCATAAAGAGATACAAAATAATGAGTATTAGATCCATCAAGTCTTTACTTCTTTGATTAGATATGAATTACAATGATCTCTGATCACGTATCAATCGGACGGTTGTCATCTATGTTAAGGCCTGTGATATATTTGATGAATTCGACACTATACTTTGATATAAACCCAAGGGTAGGTATTTCAAAAGTTAACAAATTTAAAGTCATTTATTGATTGCATTTTTCAAGTCTCGTTTTTCTTTCCTCTGTATTCATAAGATTTGTCTATAATCGCGACATTAGGTTTAAATTATAAAACAGCTGATTACGGTTCTTCTAAAGTATAAAATTTGTAATTTGACCGCCTGGGAACAATCCATCTGTAGATTTTCGATCTACGAGGCCTTGGCCAGAAATAGACATACGTAGTACGTAGAGTACTTGTGGCTAATAGTGCCAATACAGATCACTTTAGAAGGCAGTAAATAGGCCATGGTTGTTAGAATACTGTTAAATCTCTATAGGTATCAATCCTGGGGCACTGCAGTTGTACAGTTGGATAAAATGTGCAGTTAAAATTACCTTGATTTTGCAAAGAAAATACAGGTGACATGATGAAAAATTCTAGTATTAAATTCAATTTTTTTAGCAGAGCTAAGATTGGTGTTTTTGGATAAAAGGTGAAGAGGTTAACAGCTATCTTGTTGCAAGTATGTTTCTGTTGCAAGATGAATTTAGTAGCTGATCTTTAAATTCAAAAAATTAAATGATTATAGTTTACTTGTTCAGTTTTGAGTCAATTTTGAGTCAGTTTTGAGTCAGCAGAATGCTTCAAAAACATCCTTTGTGTTTATATATACTTACATACTCTTTGATACTTTTAAAGATAACCAAAGTTGTGAGTTCTGACAAGCTAAAATTGATGCTGCTGTTCGACAAACGAAAAATTGGAAAAGCACCAGGATTGGATGGTCTACCATTTGAGTTCTGGTAAGTACCAAAGGTAAGAAAAATCTTGGTATATTCTGCAACAACATGCACAGTTGAATTACGCCAAAGGGGGCCTCTCTGGAATTATGTCAATACTGAAGAAAGGGGGCCTGATGATTACAGACAACTACAGAGGCAACTCCTTATATCAGGTTGCTTCAAAGATCTACAATCGTTTCCTTCCAAACCATGTCTAAACCTGTTTCCTGAAAGGAAGATCCAATACCTCTCACACACTAGCTCTTTTGTCATACCGTTGAGGAGCCGAAAAGCATGATATAAACACTATTTTTACATTCACTGCCTCGGTCCCCATCATCCAGCTGACGATTTTGCATACCTTGTATATGCTGATGACATCGTTGCTCTTGAAACCTCCATCACAACTGTGCAGCATCTTTTCATTTGTGAAGAACAAGCTTACCAGGATACTAGAGTATTGTTGAATGCCCATAAAAACAAAAACATGAAGCTGAAACCTTAATGGTAACCATGTTGGTCTCCTTCCGATGCATCACCAGTCGAACTTGTTCAGGACTTCAAATATCTAGGAGCATATACCGACTCTGGTAATGATATGAATATGTGGATTGGTCAGGCATAGAGCACAATCAACTCTCTCAACAAAATCTGGACACTTAATGTTGCCCAATTTTGCTTAACTGTGCTCAAATCATGATCTTGCTCAAAACATGATGGATCATACACTAAAATGCTACATGCCATCTACAACATATTGTGGCAACACAAACAAAATACTGTATGGTTACCTTCTATGCATATTTGTAGTTTTTAAATGCAAACATTCGGCCCTGACTAAACAAATATCCCGACACCACGCACCTACAGGAAAAGTGCTTCGGTCACCTGGTATGATAGTCAACACTTTCCTGGAGAATGACACAGGCCTCTCAGGATCAGTGATTCTGGACACAATGATTGACCAAACATGATATAGAACTTCATGAGTGATGGATGACTCAAGACAATAATGTTTTTGTGACTAAAAACGATTTATCAAAAATTGCTTAAATACGGTTTCTCCGTAAGATCTACCCATTAAACACAAAGGAATTGCACTAAATCAAAATAAATAATACAAAACAGTAAAGAAGTGGTGAATGATCAAACCTTGTCCTATCTCATCAAAGTGAAATGCTCCATCGAATCCAGTCATGTAACCTACATAAAAATAGAAATGTCTGTTATGCAAGTGTCAATTAGAAATAAGGATAAGCAATCCAAATAAGTAAAAAAACATTATGCATATAAATGAAAATTTTTAGATATCTTACTCTCCTATATGTTCCCTAGACCACAAAGCTTTTACTACAAATTTTACAAAAAAATTTTTGTATTGGTTATGGTTTGAGACTCTAAAACAAATATCATGACAAAATGGTTGTTCCAAACTCACACATTTCTAAAATCTGATTTTAAAATGAGCTTATAAAAATGAAAAAAATGCATACCAGCAAGTGCATATAATAACTTTGTTAAGGGAGGGTGTACATCAAAGAAGAATTTTCTTTCCATAAAGTATGATGTGAAGCGCCCAAAATGAACTTCATCAAACCTAAGAGTAAAAAAATATAAAAAACCCACTGAAATTATAAAAAGAATGAACCAATACATCGTCGGTTGTGGTATGAATAATAAGTTGCCACAGTTGCATGCAGCAACTTTTTGAGCAAATGTATTCACGTGAACAGCCACAGAAAGCTAGTTCCAAGACAAGATAAAATAAGACAAGATAAAAACTAAGCTCTTGAAAATAACTACTACAATGCAAGGGTAAGAACACCTTTACAAGATCTGCAAATATTCAGCAGCATAGCTCCCAAACCCATAACTTACATATTTGAAAATCGCCTTGAAAATTCACTTGGACTATGAGTGACCAAGTTTCAATACATGTTTTGCATAAAAAAGGCTGCCATACTTTCCTTTCTGATGATTCATACTCGGAAGAGTGTCAGACAAAAAAAGCTGTTAAATTTGTTTTTAGCGCAATGTCGCAAATTTCCAAGGCAATTTTCAAGTTTTGTACCACAAAAAGATTGTTCAACTTACATATTTATCAGGCTAATAAAAGAGTTTGCATTTTTCAACACGTCAGTGCTTACAGAAAACAATGTTCCTGCTAAATATTGCAAAGAAATTGAAATATACTTATTGGTTTGCTTCATGTACTTTTATGTGTTGCTTCATTTAATATAAAAAAAAATGTACATAAGTATTTTTAGAAAATGACATTCTGCGAGCCAAATTAAATTTTGATATACATGTGATGCTGCTTGACTTAAACCTACATTTTTATCGAGTTTTGCAATGGATTAAATGGAAGCTATAGAACCTTGTATTGGTTTTTAAACAGGAAAACGGGACCTCACAAAGATCAGCAAAACTAGGTTATGAAACAAAACATATTATGATGACCTCTGAATATTCTGAGTTATTTCAAATCATCATACAACACTACAGGTCATTATTTGCTACAACATCAGAAGCACAAAGAAAGACAAAACGTGACAAGTAATTGATCAATATTGCAACACTGTATATGAACTCATGACTTAAAAAAGATTCTCTTACACAACAAAATGTGGAAGTTGTAGATTGAGCAAACGTGTTCCTCCAGCTAATCCAAGAAGAATAATCCAAACTAGGTCAATCTGTGGTGAGAATACTATTGGTGATGTTTTCTTTGGTTTAAAAAACAACTGGTCTGATTGGCCATTGCTCTTATCCTTGAAAAGACAAAATGGCATTTCTTATAGAATATTAAAAATATCTTGGCTGACAAAATATTTGTAGTTGGTGTGGATAATTGTGCCAATATCTTACATGATATATAAAAATTGATTATGATAAAATATTAATCACTTAATTTGTTCAGTTTCTTTCATCCATGCTTGATGTTTTAAAATGGCATTTAAGTTTTGTATCACCAAAAAACAGGTTACAGTCCTGGGGAGCATGGAGTAGCACCTTAATTTCCTCTACTTCCAGGTTCCCCTCTGACCCAGAGAGATAGCCCCTGTTAGGGTCCCTTACCAGGGTTACAGTGGAAATGTTGGAGGCAGGACGTTGGATGCTCCATACAGCGGATCAATCCTTCCTGGATCAATGGTATATTTTGGAAATGTTGTGGTTAGGCAGATGATCTGAAGCTATCAGACAATGGCTAGGCACTCAACAACCAGTTTGGTTCCTGCTCTTATGGAGAGATCGGCACCACCATTCAGTATTGCTGGAGAACCACCCATGACAATGACAACTAATCACATATCCATACTGGATTGGTTGGAGCCTAGGATAAAAACGGCTGAATTGTCTTCTGATGCGCATGGGGATGGCAGTGACAAATGGGCTACCACTGGGCAAAACAGAAAGAGACTATTGTAAAGAGCAACTTTGCATTGGTACATGGAATGTAAAATCTCTCAAGGAAAAAGGAAAGCTAGAAGCACTAGTTAACGAGATATCAACCATAACCTTGAACATTGCAGAGATGAGATGGGCAGGAATTGATGCACCTGATGGTCATAAGATCTGGTACAGTGGTGACAAAAAGCATCACATCAGGAAACTAGGGATCCTTGTTTGAAAAGAAACAGCAAAAATTTGTGCTGGAGTGCACACCAGTAACTAACAGAATTACTTCCATCAGAGTGGTAGGAGAGCCCAATAATTTAACGATTATCCAGATCCATGCACCAGTAGCAAAAGGTAAAGGGGTGGAAATTGATGAATTGTATTTAGAACTGGAAAATTTTGTGAAGAAACCTAAGAAAGATATACTAATTATTCAGGGGGACTGGAATGCTAAGTTCAGGAACAGGGAAAGTGAAAACTGGGAAAGTACAGCCAGGAGGTATGGTCTAGGTACTACTAATGGAAGGGGTTTGAAGTTGCTTGAAATCTAAGTTGTCTCACCTCTCCATAGCCAACACATTGCCCAACCATAAACTTTGAAGGAGAATGAATGGCATTCACCAGATGATAAGAAACATAATCATATCAACTACATTAGTGTAGAAAAATAGTTTCAATCAGTAATAAAAAAACAATGACTAGAACATTTAAACACCCTGACATTTGAAACAGTGCTGAGGAGCTGGAGCCGGAGCCGGAAAAAAAAATCCCTGGCTCAGGCTCTCGCTCCAGCTCTAGGTTTCTTTCAACTTTTTAGTGTTCTACATAATTTGTGACTTAATTAAAGAGATAGTTATATATTTTCTTTTCAACTTTCTAAAGATTTTGCTAAGGCATCTTTTTGGTCTAGTCCAATTTCACTCTTAACTAATATGTTTTTTTAGTCATGCTCAAATGTTTTATGCTTGATAGATTCCAACTGTTTTTATATATTTTCCTCGTACACATGTAATCAAAAGATTACAATTTTCTTTGTCTTTTTTTTCTCTCATTTCACTTCAAGCAATGTAATCATTAAACAATACAACAATACCAAATCTTCTGTCACATTTTCATCGCTGTAGATAGAAAGTTTTCAGTTTTTCAGTCATGCTAATATTAAGTACATATAATGTACTACATGGGAGAGTGGTTTATCCCTTTCACAAAAATTTGCTACTTGCAATTATTACCTAATTTAATCTTAAGTTTTGTTTGTTTTCCACTTAAAATGTGTCTTTAAGTTGTGATGAAGGATGAGACCATCTTTCTTCTTTTTGCATCCTTGAGTGTCGAAATAAAAAAACTTCCAGAAATGTATCTTGTCCTTTTAGATCTAGACTTTATCTTGTTGAATCATAAGAAAATACATATAGAGGTCATAAATGAATGTGCTGCACCTCTGAAATATTTAAGCAGCGCAATGTATTAGTATATGCCACCCAGTAACAGAACAGGCATACCTAGTGGGTACTTTTCCCATAATACTGACATATAGACAGTTTTCAAGCTACTACTGGATTGCCGATTTTAAAAAACCTTTAGGTATAATCAAGGTACAGTAAGGATCCAACTCGCAGCAACACGATTGCATGCAATGCAGAGCGATATTACCTCTGGGCCACCAAAAACCTCTTACATTTTTCTACCAAAACAAAGTAATGTACACACTTCAATTCTAATTTTTATAATGAGGTCTTTGAAGATTTCCTTTATCACTGAATTCTTAATGTAAAACATTTTTTCTTTGTAGAAATCGAGATTTTGGGTTAAATAAAGAATGTTGTTCATTGTTGAACAACTTTGTTCTACCCCACTAGCCTTTGTTTTGTAGACAGGAACTTTATAATGACATGAGTCATATGCTCTTTATGAAATACGTTTCGAGAGACACTTCTCCCATCATAGGCTACTAGAAATGTACAGCCATTTTATTCTTCCTCACTGCAGACATCCATGGTGACAGGGATCAAGATATCCTGAGGATTGGCACCATAGCTGTGCTGTTTTTGTTGTGTTTCCTTTGCTAGTGCTGGAAGCCATATTACTGGAAGACTGTAAGATATGCTGTTGATGTGATTGCTGTGTTGTAGGGAGTGGATGGTTTCTTTAATTGTTCTTGTTGTTGTGTTGGTCTCCTTGTCTATAATTTTCTTGTTATCCCAGTCAAAAGTATGGCTATGGGTCCAACAGTGGTCAGCTATTTCATACTGTTTAGTGTCACCATTCTGAACAGCTCTCTTGTGCTCCTTATCTCTTTGCCTCAAGGAACGCTTGGACTCACCAATGTACGTGGCACGACAGTCCTTTAGTTTGTATACAATGTTGTTGCTTTCTTCAAGAGGGACTGGATCCTTTCGTTCTTGACAGCATCTTCCTTAGAGTGGACATTGTGAAAAAAGAGCACTGGATGTTGTGTTCTCTTAGTTGTTCACTTGTGTTCTTCACTATGAAGGCAGATTCGCTTCAGAGGTTCTGCTTCTGGTTCAGCAGCAGGGTTGGGCCTGGATGTTCTTTGTAGAGCCGCCTGGACATCTTTTGCTTAGTATCCGTTTGACAAGAGAACCTTCTGTATGTGGTGTTTTTTTTTGTTTTCTAAGGTCATCTAAATTGGAAATGACACTTCTTCCTCTTCCAAAAAGGTTTGTAATAACATTGTTTCAGGCTGACACTGGATGATAAAATTTATTGTTCAGATACAGGTCAGTATGCGTTAGCTTTCTGTAGATGGTGACCGAAATGCTGCAATCTGGTTGCCTTTTGACTAGGACATCAAGGAAGGGCATTTGCTTGTCCTCCTCTGTCTCCATAGTAAATTTGATATTGGGATGCAGGTTATTGATATGTTCGAAGAACCCATATGATGATCACATACCTTTCCCAAACAGACGGTGCTTGATCAGCGGTTGACAGTGCTCTGGTTTCAAAGGTCTGCATGAATATTTCAGCAATCGCAGAGGACGTACCACCCATTGGTAAACCCTGAGGATAGGTGCCATAGCTGTGTTGTGTTTGTTGTGTTTCCTTTGCTAGTGCTGGACGAAATATTACTGGAACACTGTTAGATATGCTGTTGATGTGATTGCTGTGTTGTAGGGAGTCTCAGGGACATCTCGATCTCTGTCACCACAGATGTACACAGTGAGGAAGAATAAAATAGCTGTACCAGCAGATTTCTAGTAGCCTGATGATGGGAGAAGTCTCTCGAGAGACGTAGCTCATAAAAAGCACATGACTCACGTCATGATAAAGCTCCTGTCTACATGGCTTCCACTGAGTCCATAGAGTCAAGAATTTTCTAGCTATTGTTTGTTTGTAATTCCGTTTAGTTGTACATCTGACAGACATGAGTGAGCTTAAAGTAAAAAGAAAAGTGTGCTCGGAATAAACTATTTTCTATTCTGCATGCATGATTGTTGATGATCACATGTGATGAATGAAGTTTGTAAAACATGGATATCTATTTGTTTTCTCTTTCTCATTTTTAACAAATTGTATTTTTTCACACCCCAAATTCCCTCACATTAAGCTATTTCCAGAGAACATATTGTAAGTAAATATAGTCAACATGGACCATTGCATAGGGCAAGAGCTTTCAGAAACTTAAAAAATAACTGGACCCAATATAAAGACAATCACACATGATTACCAAAGGTGCAGCAGAGCCTGTTCTGGAGCTCGAGCCGGTTTTTTTACTTGGAGCCAGAGCCAGTCTAAAAATACTCTGGCTTCTCAACACTGCTTGGAAGTGACCATGACCCAGTTATGATCACTTTCGAAGTCAAACTTGCCAAACCAGAAAGGGAATTTCATCAACATATATGCTTCGACCTGGAAAGGCTAAAAGATGAGAATATTCTATGCCAGTATCAGATAGAACTCTTAATGTTACACACCCTAGACACTCAGTATATTTGCGACAATTATAATTATAAGGTACAAAAGTACTGGCTAAAGAAGTCATAGGCACAGAAAGGCAAAACAGAAAACCGTGGATAACTAGACAAATACTGGAAGCATGTGGCGAAAGAAGGAAACTGAAAAAGAGTAGATTTAACAGAGTGAAACAACTAGATGAATACTGGTCTGCCAATAAAAAAGGAAAGATAACACTAACTGCAGCAAAGAACAGTTGGATTGAACAAGAGGCACAGAAAATTGAACATGGGATTGCCACAAACAACACCCAGAAAGTGAACAAAGTTGTAAAAAGCCTCACACGAGAGAGATCTTGCAGAATTAATGGAATAGAAAATAAAAACAATGAATTTGTTACTAGTAATATTGAGGTAGCAGCCTGATCGAAGAGATATTGTATGGAACTCTATCAGAATAAGTCAGATGTAGACAAATCGTCTTGAATGAAGTTGTTGGAGAGGACAAAGATGATCTTGAAATTTTGAGATCAGAAGTTGAAAACGGGGTAAGGAAATTAAAGGACAACAAAGCTACAGGTTATGATAATGTACCCACAGAATTGATCAAAGCAGGTGAAGAAGCTGTAGTTGATTTAATATATATTCTGTGCAATGAAATTCAAAAATCGGGTAACTGGCTAACTCAGGGGACAATATCTGTGCTGATACTCATTCCAAAAAGAAATTGCGCAAAAAGTGTAGTGATCAAAGAACAATCAGCTTGATCAACAACAACAGTAAAATACTGCTCACAATAATCTTGAATTGCATAAAACCTAAAATAGAAGAGATCCTAGCCGAATGGCAAGCAGAGTTCAGGAAAGACAAAAGCACCACTGAACAGATACTAAATCTCCGACTCCTGTGTGAAGAAAATAGAAATAGCAAAACTAAAGTGTACCATAACTTTACAGATTTCAAAAAGACCTTTAATAGGGTCTGGCACAATGCGCTTTGGCACTCATTGAGAAAGTTTAATGTAGGGAAAAACAATTTATTTGGTTCAAGAGCTATATACAAATGCTAGAACATCAGAACATGTAGAGCCATTGCATTCTATCAACTACCCTCTTTCATTTGTTTCTTGAAAGAATCATGCTAGATGCGATCATCAGGTAAGAAGAGACAAGTGGACAAAACATCTGTTACAAAGTCACTGCCATGCAAAATAGATGCCATGGAAGGCTGATGAGAAGATGGATAGACGACGTCAAAGAATGGATGAGTTGTGATATGAAGGAAGCGAGCTGGTGAACAAGGGATCAGGACAGATGGAAAGCAGATGTCCAAGCATGGCTGCACCAATGGCCTCAAAGGTTACAGACATCATGATGCTAAACATAGCAACACTGCTTTGCTATGTTAATGAAAAGTAATCTTCTTTAAAAAACACTGGATTATGTGCATCTGTCAATGGGCAGGTACATGCAACTATTTAAATCTCTACAAAAAGTCAATTGTTTTACCATTTCAGATTGTACTCATACCTGGCATATCTCATATTGAACACAAAAAATCCTTTCACCTTGAAAATTTGCCATATTACACTAAAAACATGCTTAAAAGACTTTTTTGTCTGACACTCTTCAGAGTATGAAATGTAAGAAAGGAAAGTATATGTATATGGCAGCCAATTTATACAAAACATGTAGCAAAACTAACAAATCATAAATAAGAAAGGAAACAAAGAAAGAGAAAAGAAACAAAACATTATTGGAAGAGTCCAAGTGAAAAAACGAACTCTTTCTGTCTACAGAGTACTGGTTTTCTTGTTTTGATGTAGACAGACTCCGATACACTTAGACGAAAGGATGATCTAGTTGTGCCAATTATCCAAAAATTCTTGTCCTTATACATTTTGGCGCATTCGGAAATTTTCTAGTAAATGTTGGCCTATGGCAGAATCGCATGTTTTGGCACTCATTTTGAATCGCATGGCAGAATCGCATGTTTTGGCAAGTGTTCTGAAGAGGTTGATTTTCCTCTTTTTTGAACAAAAAGAATCCCAACGAATGTACTGGCCAGTAAAAGTAGCTTTTTGGTAAATTGTTGTTAGCAAATTAGTGTCAGTTTTTTCCACCAAAACATCAAGAAAAGGTAATAAACAGTTTTGTTCTTTTTCAACCGTAAATTTGAGAGCTGGATGTAACTGGCTAAGTTTTTGGAAAAACCTGTCGCATTCCAGCTCTGTTTTAAAGATGACAAAGGTGTCATCAACATACTGAAAATAAAGACAACTTTTGGTTGTTTTCATTTAGAATGCACTCCTTGTAAAAGCCGACAAAACTATTTGTCAATGCTGGACCCAAGGGGCTACCCATTGCCACCCTGTCCTTTTGTTGATACATTGTATTATTAGAACTGAATTCAACACCTCTAGTGGCATATTCCATTAACTCAACAAAGATCTCTTCTGGGATGGAGGGCTGTTCAACCTTTCTCCTGTACAAAGCATCGGCACATATTTTGATCATCTCATCAAGCAGGACATTAGTGAAAAGGCTGGTTATGTCAAAAGAACACATAGCCTCCTCACAACACCTAATTTTTAGGTTTTGAACAATTTTTGCAAAGGTGAAGGAATCTTTGATACAGGTTTTGCTGTAGATTTTGAACACTGGTTCTAAAAGGTTTGAAAGCCATTTAGCCAATTTGTGATGGGCAGAACCAATTATGGATAAAATAGGCCTTAGTGGAGTATTGTTCTCATGTGTTTTAGGTAAACCATACATACGTGGACCTTGAGAACCTGTAGGTTGAATCTGATCGTAAACTTCACGAGTTAACCCATCTTTGATAAAAATCTCAAATAACCTACGTTGTAATTTGGCTTCAATTTTTGTGGTATTGTCATGGTTTTCAACACTACCTAAATTTTCAAACTTTTCTTGGTCATTCAGTATATCAGATATCTTATTGATATAGTCATTTTTGTTGAGAATTACTACCCCAGATCCTTTATCAGGTTTAGTGATAAGAATGTCTTTATTAAACCTTATTCTAATTGATTTTATTGCCTGAAAATGTTCTATGTACATGTACATGTGCATCTAACAATATAAGCACATTTGGACTAGTGGGTCTTATTTCCATCTCCAAATGTACTTACACAGATGCATGTCATTCAGCATGGTCATAAATAATTATTTAATATTGTTACCATGTTAATATTGAACTATAATATTGAAAATTTAAGACAATTAATAGAATCTACAAGTAGTACAAGCCTTGTGACCCTTATTTGATTTTATTAGAGCCCAAGATACAGTATTGAATGAGTGGGAATTAGCTGAAGTATTGGTTACTATTGGAAAGCAAAATAATAACTTTGCCATCACAAGCATCTTTATAACATCTGGTTTACAAACTACCATTTAGGAATGATTAAGGCCAACCACACAAATTGGGGCATCACAACACGATTTTCAGCCAGGAGGGAGCTCTCTTGATGAAATTGGTGCCACCTGGTACATTCTTAAACTTTAATATGAGTTACAGAGACCTACTTACATGGCTTTCCTGAACTTTAGCATTATTTGACTTGATACATAAATAAAGGTTATGGGGCAACAATTAAGAACTCCTCACAAAGAATGTTACGTGTTTGATCTATTCTATTTCAAGTTCAAATGCAAAGTTAGGGTCTACAATTAAGAAAGCACACATTTGGTGGTATTCATAATTTTAACACAGTAAAGAGCAAAACATCATAAAATAGTCTTGAACTTTGTTAGTCTATCCAGTTGACTTCTGTCTGCCATATAGTTCTTGAGGTTGCTCACAGAGGCATCCACTTCCAGAGAAAGTTAATCAATGCAGGTAGATGAATGGTTGTATGTGTCCATAGCTGGGATGCAACAGACCACACTTTGAAGAAGTCGCATCTTTAGATCTACACAGATGGCCTTTAGGCTGTAGACAATGCCTCTGTGCATGATGCAACAACAAATCAAGTGTAAACTTGAATAAATGGTAGAACCCTGATTCAACCTGGTTCAACTGCCCTCAGAGCTCTTCTGCTATTTTAATGAGGTCTATCATTATATGAATAAGGGACACATAGTCTTCTTGAATAGTTTGTTTAATTCACCTTCAGATCCAGGTCACAGAGCTCCAAAAGTTCAGAACATGCACCAAGGAGCTAACATGTTCAATGAGCGAGGTTTCCCGTAGATACCATCTGCAGAAGACTTAAGTGAAGAACAGAGTATTGTAAAAGGAAGAGGTGCCTTGTCGTTACAATCCTCTGAAGTTTATCCCCAGTTCTCTCGATTTGTGAAAGCATGTGTTTACTGACTACTAATAAACCACCCATGTTGTAGCCATGAAGGTATGAGACAATGATCTGGATGTAAGACCTGAACGCTTAAACCTCCACCAATTATTGGATTATTACGAGCCAGTTTAAGGGCAAGTGACACTGAAATTTTACCCTACTGATAAAGTGGTTGATTTATTTAGTCTAAAGATTAAGATTGCTTTATGTCAGTCTTTTGTTACGTGGAGTTTCGTCATTTTTAAATGACAAAACATTTGAGTGTCTGAAAAACGGACACATTCATTACCAAGAAAAGTCTAACAACCATAAATAACCTGGCAATAAAATTAGTTTTAAATAGACGTAAAATATTAATTGGAAGCTCAACCATTGCAGTTGTTATTGATTCGATTGGCACAAGTACTGTAAAAATAGGCCACCATCCGATAATTATGCCTTACATAGACAACATCCTTGCTGTTATGAAAGCAAGCATACTTTTTGATGGACAACCCTTTTTCAACGTTTATTTATATATTATACTAACAGACTATTAACAGTATAGGTTTATTGTTACAGTGTCACGGCCGTTATAAACTCAAAAAGTTGTACTAGTATTTCATCAAGTTTTCTATTTGAGGTCCGAAAAAAGATTTCTAATAGAAATCTTCAATAACAGTTAGTACATTCATTCATTAAAAGTACTAAACTCCCTTGCTAATCTAACAAATCACTCTTTTTATATTCAAAATGTTTCTTTCCAATTCCAGGAAAAGAAATATCACAAGCCAGAATAACTTACCATTTCGCTCGCGCAGCATGACTCATCGGAATGTTCTTCATTATGTTTACTTTCGGCAACACAACCTGCATGTCTTTCCTTTTCCTCCGTATTTAAAGTTTCTTCTGCCATCGTGTGCCTTTATTCAGTTATCTATTGTCACAATCAACAGCATTAATGGCTTTCTTCCCCTTTTCAACTGCAGCTCATGTTCCAGTTTGATTGATTTAAGGCCAAGCGAGAGAGGGGACTGGAACCGAAAACAACAAAAACCAAATCGCATTCTTCTTTGCTTACAACAACACTCTTAGCAACGACACATGAAGTAATGAAAAAGACACTAAACTGAGGTGCTTATCAACTGGGGTGTGTCTGCACCCCAGAGGAGAGTGAGACGGGCTAAAAGGTGAATAAGAGGTAAAGCGGGAATTGGGTGAATAAAAGCTACAGGGCGTAATTGGGAGAGAATGAGAGCTGAATGGGGTATTTGTAGATGAATGAGAGCTAGTAAGTCCCTTGTGATTGGCGGTTACTTATAATAGGCCACTCCACCTGGGAAAATTTTTGAAAATTCCGAAATCAAAATTCAATAGTTATTTGGGAACGATGTGTTGATCCATCTTAGGCGGCAACTTGCTAGAGTATAGAATAACAAGTGCATGCACAATCGGAGGGGTTGTGACGCTTTTATGACCTTTGGTTGTGCCCTTATATGCTGTCTTGAAATGAAAGTTAAACTGTTCTTTTTCTGAGAAACAAATCGCACGCCTAAGGAGAGGACTGAACATGTATCCTTCTGCTTTCCAAGCAAATGTTCTGACAACTGAGTTACCGGGACGCTGAAGGTGAATTTTGGACGATCATGATTTGATGATTGCGTCACTACAGCGTGCTAAATGTAGAGTTTATTAACTGACACAGTGACTAAAATCTACCAAACGGTTATGGTGAAGTGATCCTGCTCTTCTTCTTTGAGGTGCCCTATCCATTACGGACATTGGTGGACATGACCAATTTACATTTGAATTGTCCATTTTGTTGTAAATGCACTGAGGATACCATATATATTTCATACTTTCAGATTCACTTGTAAACTCGAATTCTTCTTGAAACATTATTCATGTTGTATAGTTAATAAGTAATATAACCAGACTGACTGTTGCATAACTAAGGTCTTTTATGGCTAGAATTTGCAGATGAATTGTTCAATTCTTCAAAATGGTGGTAAATTGCAAATTTTATATTGTATCCTGTTAGCTGCCTGGTAAGTAAAAATGGTTAACAGACTTAAATACACCTGATTCACACGTTGAAATGAAGTGTCTCATTACATTACATTATTGACATTATGCATATACATAACAATGTAGACACCTTTGGACTACCTGTCTTATTTCCCCACAAAAGCACCATCTTCAAATGTATTTACACAGATGCATATCATTCAGCATGGTAATTTGCGTGTCAGATGCATGTTATTCAGAAAGTTAAACTGTTCTTTTTCTGAGAATCAAATCGTACGTCTAAGGAGGGGGCTGAACGTGCGACCTTCTGCTTTCCAGGCAAATGTTCTGACAACTGAGCTACCGAGACGTTGAAGGTGAATTTTGGACGATCATGATTTGATGATTGCGTCTCTACAGCGTGCTAAATGTAGAGTTTTATTAATAGACACAGTGACTAAAATCTACCAGACGGTTATGGTGAAGTGATCTTGTGCCCCTTCTTTGAGGTGCCCTATCAATTACAGACGTTGGGACGCATGACCTTCCATCTTGTTCTTTCCCTTGTTAAATGTAAGATGTCACAGATGGTAATGCCTAGCCATTCACTCATTACAATCATTTATGTTTGTATTTGGCGCCCCCTGCTTCTCCTTCCTTCAATCTTTCCTCTGCGTATTGTATACGTTCTTTATCACTAGATGTCCACAGAACTTCATCTGTCTTTTTCTTATCATGCTTATTAGTCCTCCTTCAGCATTAGCTCTCCTAAACACTTCCTCATTGCTTACTCTGTCGGTCCAACTGATCTTTAAAATTCTTCTTATAAACCATATTTCAGGGGCTTCCAACTGCTTCTACTTTTGTTTTGAGATTGTCCAACATTCACAGGCACACATTTGGATGGTGTAAATGTAGGTTTTGAAAATTCCTTCCGTAACTTCAATGTTTATTTTGCCATTAATGAGAACCTTGTGAAGCCTTCTGAAAGCATCCTTGGCCATTCCTATACGAAATTTTTTGGTCACTATCACAATTGGCATCTCATGTTATGATGCTTTCTAAATTGTTAAATTTTCAAGCTGTCTGATTTTTGTTCCATTGATGCTAAGACTGCTAATCGGTGCTTTGTTTGGTTACTACCATACATCCAGTTTTCGTTACATTTATGCTGAGGGATTTCTGCTGGCTAGCTGTAACTATCATATCCAGCAGATACTGTAAATCTGTTGCGGGCTAATCAATACAGCATCATCTGCATATCTGAGATCGGTAAGATGATATCCACCTACCACACAGCCCTTGTGATGGTCCAGTTATCTCATGATCATCTCACTGTACACATTAAAAAGATCTTGGGAACACACAGAGCCTTGCTGAATGCCACGCTTGATCTGATGAAATCACCCAGTTCTCCTGCCACTCACAGTGCTGCTGTCTGCTCTCAGTACAGATTGGTCGTTAATCTGAGATCTTTGCCATTGATGTCCAGTGTTTGTAATATCTCCATGATATTGCAATATTTTATCTTGTCAAAGGCTTTCGTATAGTGAACGAAGCATAAGTACAGATCTCTTTGAACTTCAATCCTCCTTTCACATAACATCCGTAGGGCAAATATAGCATTTCTAGTACAACAGTCTGGTCTGAAGACATATTGGTCCTCTGCTAGCTCTGGTTAAAGGACTCTTCTCATTCTCTGCATTAATATTCTCAAAATCAGTATTGTTACACGACTCATTAGACTAGTGGTGCGATAATGTTTGCATTCTCTGGCACCTGCTTTTCTCCGTAAGGTGATGAAGATGGATTTCTTGACGTCACTCAGAACGTCACCAGTGTCATAAATATGATTAGCCAGTTCAGTGATTTATTTAACTCTAAAATCCTCCAACGAACTTATCATTTGTACATTGACGGTATCTGGTCTACATGCTTTATTTTTCTTCATTTTCCTAAGTACCACCCTGACTTTAGGCGAGAGAATCTTTGGCGCCTTTGTTTTCTTCTTTATGACAGGCTTTTCTCCACGATCGCTCTGGAAGAGTTCCACATTATATTTCTTAAAACTCTGCATGATTTCATCCTTCTCCATCAGTATTGTTCCATCTTTTGCCTTGACGCAACCACTGCATAGCTGCGACTTGGCATCAGATAGCTTTTTGATCCCCTCAAATTTTCTTTCGCTGTTTATGCTTGGTAACTGCTCTATTTTCTCACATTCGTTATCAAACCATTTTTCTTTGGCATCTTTACACATCTTCTTGATCTTTTTATTGAGGGTTATGCACTATGGACTGTTTCTAGGTATTAATTAGCGTTCTTTCATGGTATCAAGGATTTCCTAAGTCATCCATTCTTTCTTCTTCTCTTTACTTTTTGTCGGAATGCATACTTTAGCTGATGATACTAGGGCTTCATGAAAGATCTTTCACTGAGATCCAGATTCTTGATGTGACAGTACTACAAATCTGTTTCTGACTGCAGCTGAATAGCGTGATCAAATATCTCACCGAGACAGCGTGCTGTAAACGAGCTGGGGAGTACCCTTTGCTCTCTTCCATTTTTTCAGTCTAATCAGTTTGCAAATCACAGGATCATCATCACTATCACAGTCTGCTCCAGGGAGGCTCCTAGCTTGCTGAAGTGAGTTTCTGTACCTGCTGTTGATAGTGATAACGTCTATCTGATTTTTTACCGTTCCTCCTCGGCTTTGATATGTCCATCCCTCCATTTAGGGTACTCAAACCATGTTTTGATTACTATCTAGACATTTGTTTTACACCAGTCTACGAATTGATCATTTGATCTCCCTTTTTATTCCTGATGCCTAGTCCGAATGAACTAACATGTTTACCTTACCTTCCTTCACCAACTTTGCTGTTCAAGTCACTCATGATGATAATTACTTCCTGTGACTTGCATTGTTTCCTTGCAGTGTCGAGATGTTCTCAAAACTCTTCCAATTCCTCCTCTGAGCAATCAGATGATGGCGCGTAATCTTGTATGATATGAAAGGGATATCCTTTCAGCTTTACAAGCAACACTCTATCTGACACAGCCCAAAACCCTGACAGAGACTTAGCACGGTTGTTGTCGAGCAAAATGCCCACTCCTTACTCGTGTAGCTGTGCTCCTGAATACACAAACGTATGTTCTTGACAGTGAACAGTTCCAGATCCTTTCCATCTTGATAGCGAGAATAGTAATTTCCAGACGTTCTATTTCTTGTAACACATTTTCCAGCTTCCCTTGTTGAGCCATGTACGTTCCAAGCAGCAATCTTGCTTGTTTTCTTGATATCGACAGTATCTGGCTGACGGTCCAGGTTAATCTATCGTTCATTAGAACCTGTACAGAGCGAGGCTTCTCTGTTTCTCGAGACTCCCTTGACGCTGTTATCATTTATCTTATTTCTGAAGCATGGTCATGTTTTTGCTTTACAAGATACTGCAGATGTTAGCCTTTGCCTTCTACAGGTTGTAGTGCTCATCTAACTTGAGCCTTGATCAGTTGCCATTTATTTCATTTGTACTGAAAGTGTGAACCAAACTCTGTCGGCCAGCCTGCTCCATCACTGTGTCATCATCACCTCCAGAGTTCTAAGCGGTGGGCCTAGAGTGTTTGTTAGCCAAAACCATGAGTGTACTCAACTCTGTTAGACGTTTGTCCGTCTTCACTATTTATCCCATAACTCGGCAACAAAATTGTAACACTTCAGGGCATATGCACACTAACCTCGTTAGTTTTAACCATGGTGCACTACGGGGAGAAGAGGTTGGCTGTTAGATGTGGACTGGGACAGCTACTAATCTCCACCTTGTCAGCCCACACATAGTGCAAAAGCCTATCCCAGGTGAGGGATAGTTGAACCGAGGCTCACTAAACCCCACAAACACACACCCCTTACCTATCTTTATTTCCATTTTCAGAACTGCAGGCCTTGAAATCCTGGGTACACACAAAAGAAATCATCATGGCGTCAGTGCCCATCGTATCCCGTCGAATGCTCTTCCAATGCAATGCGGAACATTCTGTCCAAACATCTTGGTGGTCAGGACATCATCGATCGTTTGGATTTAATTCCAAAAAGATAAGCAAGCATAAGTGTTTGGTATAAACGTTCTGGTGATTCCTCAAAAAGACAAGCACGCGTGGGTACAGTTTTGTCGTCTAGCCCCCACTTATTATTTTTTGGAGAATTTTCCATTACCCTGCTCTTATTCCAACCTCACTTCCTATTTCACTTCCTTTTTATCTCCGTTGTGGCACATTTGTGTATTTTAACTCTTCACACTGCCAAAATGACATACTATGCTATGTAGCTCTATTCGAACCACTTGTTAATCTATCATATAAAAATTATGAAACTCCAACACTTGTTCCAGCTTCCTGCTTATTAAATAATGCAATTCCGACCTCCACTCATTCCAACCCACCAGCTAATTACGTTTTGAAAACGTTTTCGATTATCCCACCTTATTTCAACCCCACTGGTAATTAGGTTTGCAAAGCACACTGTAAAATTCAAATCGCACTTTTTGTTCCTAATTTGCTATTTAAGGAATGAACGGGATGCATGGCAAAGAGGAAATTGGAACGATAAGATTGAGGACCACTGCATTATTGTATCCACACACAAAAACAACAGACTGTTTACACACATCAAGACATAGACGTAAGGTTTTAGGGGCAGAGGCGTAATGGCCAGGGGGCCCAGGGGGCTCCTGTTGAAAGATTTGTCATTAAACGATTATGTTTGAATACAATAGCGAAAACATGACACTGTCTTATAATCTGCACGTAAGTCTTACAATTCCATAAATAACGACCATAACCAGCTTTGCAACTTTATGCATACCTTCTCCTCTTGAACTCAAATAAATTCCGGACACTTTCTTTGTACTAGATTTTATTTTTTAAATCGTTGGCTTTTCTAAGATGGATGTAACTCATTCGCGTTAAGATGGCAGAGCTGTCTATTATTTTGTTTCAGTGAGTAGCATGACTGAGACTTAGATCCAGGCTTCCCAAATATTATTTTGACACGAAAGTTACTTACATTGTCTGAATGATGAATAGTCTTTGCTACAAGAGCTTTTTTTCATTTTTTTTTACTTTGTAATAACCGAATGTTAACAAAAAGGGACATATGAAACTAAGTATTTAAGGAAATCTTTAACACATCAAAAATTGGACAGATTTTACGTTCAAAGACATCCCTATGAATGTTCGCTGGCAAAGTGAAGAGGACTTTGTAACAATTTTAGTCAGGTTTGGGAAGTTTCAAATTAATTCTGCATGCAGGAGGGACTAGTGAAGCAATTTTCCTGACAAAAAGAAACATAAACGGGAAAGAATGCCATTAAAGCTTTTGACCAAAACCACTCATTATAGTAGTACAGCGGAGAAGTATAAATGGAATAATTTTCGTGTTGCTGTTGACATAGCGGCCTCGTGTATAAATTAATGCTTATAGACACAAGTAAATTCTCTCAGATTTTGTATTGCTTAATCAAAGGTTTTTTGATGCTGAAAAGGGGACAACGTATGAATGCGAGACATCACAATTTATGTATTAATGTAAGATAACAATACCAAGACTGTTCATTCATTCCAGCTTATCTCTCAAACGAGCTCTCAAACATTTATTCAGCTTAATTCAATGTTTTTGCTCCACTTTTTGACTCCTTTAGTAGTTCATGCTGCTCCCAAGTATCTGGATACTTTTGGACATTTTTTCTTTGAGACGCCTCTGTTTAGGGAGAATTGGGACCCGAGCACCCTAGCACCGCATGTTGGATAAATGGACCGCTAAATATGCCCCCAAAACCTAAAACATTTTATTATAAGAATTGTTGTAGTTATTACTTACGTGCGGTGATGTATTTGTAAAGTCACTAGTCCTTTCCATAATTTGAAACTATAATCGCTATGTACTAGTTGCAATCACCCATAATTGTGCAATCACCCTAGTTGCAGTTATCAGTTTTGAACAAGACGCCATTTTAGCGATTACATTGTTTTAACCAATCAGATCGCGGTAACTAGGGGATAGACCAATGATTGCCTTTGTATAGTTTTTAAGCCAATCAGCGCAGTTCTATTGTCATGTAGCTAGTTGTTTTAATTGATGCGGGAAATTTGAAAATGTCTAACATAGCTTGCTGAGGTGGACCGATCCTCATATGATCGTCAATCGGTGTATTGTGAAGTAGTTTGCATGTGACTGTCAGTTCGATTAAGAAATTTTGTACGTATTTTAAACTTGTTGTATTAGTAGAGTTTGGTTCAGTTGTTCAAGGATTGTGAAGCTGTACTGTCAGGGCTGCTAATGCAGCAGTCATAGGAATTTTATATAAAGGTTATAGTTTTATTTAGATCCACTTCTTATATTCTTGGAGATATTCGCTCCACATGTCGAGGATTAAGCCCTTAAAAATGTCAATCCATTCAACCTCATTCTATCCAACATTTGTTCTAGGAACTTAAAATTACGAAACTGAACTCTTTTTCATATCTTACTTTGTCAAACATTCAGTTGATTGTATGCTAAATAACCCTGCACACAATTAACTTACAATAAATTACTATTAGTCAATAACAATAAAAATCACAACAGAAGTCTCCAATAACCTGTAGAAATTCCATGTAAATCAATATCTGACTTAACCCTTTTACATAAAGTCTTTTAAAAACCGAGGTCCGTTTTCAAGTACAGTTGTAACCCGTTAATGCGGCTACCAACGGGACATCAAAAAATTGGCCGTATTAAATGGGGTGGTCGTTTTAACGAGGAAGGGTCAAATTTTGAAGTGCAAGGGGTATAAACGAAGTACAAGTACTTCGACGATTAACATATTGTATATGACAAGTAGAACACTCCAATAAAAAGACAATAGTCATATATTCTTATTCTTCTTCCTTGTCGGATGTCCCTGATCCAGGGTCCATCGTCTTAATCATCCTTCTCCATCTTGGTCTATTCCGGGTGTCATCTCTTTTTAGGTTCCTACATGCTAGATCTTTCTTTATGCAATCTGCCCATCTTTTCCTTGGTCTGCCTCTGCCTCTCTTTCCCTCTATTTCCATGTTCGTCACTTTCTTGGTAGTTACCTCATCCTCCATCCTATCTACGTGGCCAAGCCAGCGTAGCCTTGCTTCTCTCACTTTCTTCATGACGGGGCCAACTCCCTTCTGATGTCACTGCTTCTTGCTTTGTCTCTTAGTGTAATTCCCTTGAGTCTCCGTAGCATTCGCATCTCTGTTGTCTCCAAAAGTCTTTCCTCTGTCTTTCTGGTTGTCCAGGGTTCTGCTCCATACAAGAGCACTGGTCTTATCATCGTGGTGTAGACTTTCACTTTCAGCTTCCCCAGAATCTTTTTGTCACACAGAACTCCAGTACACTCTCTCCACGTATTCCACGCTGCCAAAACCTGAGCTCTCATTGCCATCTCAGATCCTCCTTCTTCGCTGATAGTGACTCCTAAGTACTTAAACTTATCTACTTGGTTCAACTCTGCATTGTTTTTGTCCTTTATGTTTGCCTGTGTGCCTCTCCTGCTGCTAACCATCACCTCTGTCTATTCTGTGTTTTTTCCTTCAATCCATTTCTCTCCATCCCTCTTTGCCACTTTAGCCACTTGTCCTGTAGCTTCTCCTCAGTGTCAGACAAGATGACCAGGTCATCAGCAAACAGGAGCTCTAGGGGCAGTCCTTCTCTGAATATTTCGCTGATCCCGTCCAGCACTGTCACAAAAAGAAATGGACTTAGTACTGAGCCCTGATGGAGACCTATGTCTATTGGGAACATTTCTGTATGCCCGTACAGTGTTCGTATTGCAATAGTCATATATTCACGTTTCGAAAACATTGCATTCTTCATCATCAGAAATTGGTGTTACGGTGAATTGTCCAGGTATCTGTATTAAGGGATAGAAATTACTAACAACATCCTAAGCAACTGTTCTCTTTAATAGACATCTGGAAATGTACATACAGTTATAAAATAAAACATTATTTTCTCTTTCTTTGCTTCCTTACTTGTTTATGATTGGCTAGTTTTGCTACATGTTTCGTACTGACGTTTCATACTCTGAGGAGTATGATTTTAGCACAATGTCGCAAATTTTCAAGGCGATTTTCAATGTTTACTTCCTTTTCTTGATGTTTTTGGTGGAAAAAACTGACACTAATTTGCTAACAACAGTTTACCAACAAACTACTTTTACTGGTCAGTACATTCGTTGGGATTCTTTTTGTCCAAAAAAGAGGAAAATCAACCTCATCAGAACACTTGCCTATAGAGCACTTTGTATCTGCTCAAAATCTAAATTAAATTCGGAACTAGGGAAAATAAAATCTATTGTCCTTGAAAACGGGTATCCAGAGAATGTTGTTTCCACAATTGTTTGAGAAAAGATCAGTGATTTTGAAACCGAAAAGCCTTTTGGGCCTTTAGAGGTTTAACGAAGACGCCATTACCTAACAATGTGTACTATAAGGTACAGTTGATGATACCGTTATTTGTGTTATGTAAACTAGAAATGAAAGGATTTTTTACTCTCCTCCATTTTTTGCTTAGTTCATGTTAACTTTCTTTGCATATATCCTTGCGTCTTATTGGTAATGGTTTGATTGCTACACAGGTTCATTTGATCACATTGTTCATTGTAGGGTCTTATTGTAGTTGGAAAATTATGGCTTTCTTTTCTAATACTTTCATTAAATCAAATTTATCATGATTTTGTGCAGTGTAAGGCTGAACAAAATGAGATAGAAGAGAATACATGTCTATCTATTTGAAATAAATCAAATTCAAATCTGACAAGTAATACAACAAACTTCAGTTTTGCAAAGCATGTTTTGGCTTTTCAACAGCCATCGTCGTTTGACATTAATACAATCTCAACTGAACAGATTTTATATACACATGATCCTGAAATTTTTTTCGTTTCTTTGCTATTTTCTACAAAGAGGACGTTACTGTTGTTACTTACTAGAGAAAACGAAAACATTTAATATTGTTTACAAATACAAAGAAACAGACTGCAGACCAGTAAATGAAAGTTACATGATACAAAAATGCTATGCTAATGTGAAACAAAATGTCCACTGAAGACGGCTGTTGAATAACCAAAACATGTTTTTCAAACTGAAGACTGTTGTATTACTGATCAAATTCATCTCTGGACTTGGTTTTACGTTCGTTTGGAAATTCAAATCTGTAAACTCTGCCTTTGGCTATCATCAGTAATTTAAATATAGGGTACAGACATGGCCATAATGTCCTTATCATCATTATGCCACCTCACACCTCTTGGTGTTAGTGTGGTCTTAACAAGAGCTCGCCAACTTGTTCTGTCCTCTGCCAGTCTCACCAGGTCTGCCAGGTTTCTGTTACAGTCGTCCTTAAGATCATCTAATTACTGTCTAGCCTGTCTTCCCACACCTCTTTTGCCTGGTACAGCCCCAATTATGATGTTTTCTTCAAGACCTTCTCTCCTCATTTGATGACCAAAATACTTCTTTTCCCTCTTCCCAACTTTTCTAAAATCCACTGATTTGTCCTTCTTTCAGTCCACTACACCCTTAACAATCTTCTGTAACACCAGTTTCTATCCATTCCCTATCCCTCTTCCTGAGCATCCAAGACTCACAGCCGTAGCAAGTGACGGAAAAACCTGAGGCTTCAAGTAAACATAGTTTAAGTTCAATGAATACTCGTGATTTCCATTTCCTTGTTTAGTCTATAACTACTCTTCGAGCAACCCCCAGGCGTTTCTTGATTTCCTCTGTGCAATCAGCATTGGTGTTGATCTTTGAACCGAAGTATACAAAGTCGGTTAACTCTTCCAGCTCTTCACTGTTGATACTCATATCTTCCTCTATGCACTTCCTGCCTGTGTAACACCATGACCTTTGTCTTTTTAATTCAAATGCAGCCCTTCATTTACTGGTTTCATTGACTCGATTAAGCAAATGCTGCAATTCTTCTCTATTTGTGCAGATCAGTTTGGTATCATCTGCATACCTCGAATTACTTATTCGTCTTCCACTGACTCTAACTCCTCCTTCAAAACCTTCAAGAACTTCACTCATCAAATATTCTGCATAGATGTTGAAAAGCTGAGAGAGAAAGAATACTGCCTTGTCTGACACCTCTTCCTATGTCAAACTATCTGCTCGTACCTCTAGTTGTCAAGGCAGCAAACTGTTTGCTGACAATGTGAACTGGAGAGCCAATCTCCTCCATAACTTGCTAAAGATGGTCATGGCTGACACAATCAAAAGCCTTTGTATAATCTGTGAAACACATGTACAATGGCTGATCTCTTGCTTTGCACTTTTCCATAATGAACCTTAGGATAATGATCTGATCTCAAGTTCCTCTACCAGCTTTAAATACAGTTTTTCCACTGCCATCTCCTGTTGTAAGTGTTTTTCCATCCTCTTCTGAATTATTTAAGCATCAATTTGCTCGCATGGCATATGAGACCAATTGTTCTATTATTGCCACATCACCTTTACGCCACATTTCTCTGGAAGTAGTACAAAGATGACCTTGCACGAATCACTTGCCCAATAATCATTCTCCTAAATCTGTTTGCATAGGGATCAAAACACTTCCGCCTCCCGCTTTTATCATTTCACTGCTGATACCATTTTTATCATTTCACTACTAATACCATCTATTCCTGCTAACTTGCCATTTTTCAACTCATTTAGCACTCTTCAAAGGAGGAGGTTGCTTCTCTCCGTTATTCTTTCCACATGTGAAGCTACCCAGTAAGCAGGTCCAAACATCTGTCTGTTGTATAGTGAGTGACAGTATCATGCCCATCTTTCTAGGATTTGCTCTGTTTCAGTGAGAACTGTGTCGATCTTGTCCTTGATAGTGTCCGATCTTACTATTCATTTGATGCCATTTTTGA
The DNA here is from genome assembly GCA_024741275.1 of Chironex yamaguchii. Classification (NCBI taxonomy): domain Eukaryota; kingdom Metazoa; phylum Cnidaria; class Cubozoa; order Chirodropida; family Chirodropidae; genus Chironex; species Chironex yamaguchii. The sequence goes on along the minus strand of JANTCA010029314.1, from coordinate 16,679 downwards.
TGCAGTTCTTTCATTTTTGCCTCTTGTCAGTCAGATCCCAGCATCATAGTTTTCCTTACTAAGTTGGCTTGTGCTACATCCAGCACAGTCCCCTTGTTGGTGTCCCAGCTTTCTTCTACCGAGTCAGTAAGCTGGTTTTCATACAGTAGGTGGAATCTGTTTCTGATCTCCACTGAATATCTCTAAAGAGAGTCTGTGTGATCCATATTATAGCAAATTGCTTTCTCTTGCTTTTGAATGACTTTGGCCAATTTATTCTTGAGTTTAAATTGAAGTAGCTGGTGGTCTGACTCACAGTCTGAACATGGTCTAGTTTTCACAGATCGGAAACTTGACTTCCGCCTCCTTTTGATCAGGATGTAATCAGTTTGATTCTTGATATTTCCATCTGGACTGATCCATGTCCAGAGGCACCTTGGGTGCTGTTGAAAGACTGTGTTGCCAACAACAAGCTCGTTTCCGACACAGAAATCTGCCAAATTGTCCTCTCAAGCAATCCTAAATCTTAAACCATATAAGCCTAACTGTTTGGTTTTTGGCTTGGTTTCAACCGATCTTGACGTTCCAGTTTCCCAGTTTGGTTAATAGATCTTGTCCAGGAACTTTATCAATGGCTTGTTGTACGTCCTCATCAAATATCTTGAGATCTTCCTCACTTGATGCTGACGTGGGAGCATATACTTGAATTAGTGAGATGTTTACTGGTTTTGCCATCAGCCTGATGCATCGGTTACTCACTGGGTTGTATGACATAAGAGCTGTTGAGGCACTTCTGCTCAAGATGGAGTCCCGCTATACCCTTTTTCCCCTTCTTCTTTACCTGAGTAGACAACTCTATAGCCATTTTCTGCAACGAAACGACCTTGCTGAAGCCGCCAAGTCTCACTGATTCCTAAGATGTCAATGGTCTCTGTCATCTGCTTAAAGATTATATCCAACTTTTCCATAAATAAACCTCTGACATACCATGTAGTCATGGTCCTTGTCGCTCTCAGGTTGATGTTGTGTATTCCAGTAGTTAACTTGACACAACTCTGCCCTGGTCTCTCTGCAGAATGCGCGGACCTTGTTAATCCGGTTGACATCCGAGCCGGCTTGGAAATCTGTTTGAGAACTACCATTTTAACTCTCATGACCTTCTTGGTGCAGAAGGCGACCAGGTCTTTTTGCACTCGCAGTCTTCACGTACTGAAGTGGACACTGCCAGCCATTGGTCGGCTATGCAACTCCTCTGCCTGCCAGAAATTAGTTAAAACCGTCGATGACATAGCAGTCAAGCACCCTCCACCAAAAATCTATAACTGCTGCTGCCCAGTAACTTCACTGTATCCCGAGCAGGGGGCCGAAGTGGTACAGACACTGGCGCAAGGTGAGCCCCTAGACTAGTGGTAGAGCGGGGACGTCTTACTCTCACGTACAGATCTGTAAGACCCATCCACTGCTAATAATGTCCTAATCCTTTAATAAGGGATTATTTGTTGGCAATCAGTCAAAATCTCTTTCAGCACCTTTTTATGGCACAAAACACAAGACAATATTAGCACTACAATACTTCTTTGACAATAACTTTATTTCTGAATCTAAGCAATGATTACACATGCGCTCAGTGACAAAGTTCGGTACAGAATGCAACATTATTTAACCTAACTCGTGATTTTCCAAACGTCTCTTTTTTGATACAATGCTATAGAAAGTAAAAAGCTTGCTCACATCAATACACATGATCTATGTATTTGTGGAAAGTAGGCATCCATTGCTCCTTTTTTGCTTAAACGTAATACGTTTTTCATGCTGACACATGAGTTCCAAAGTATGATACCCGAATTATGAAAAGAACTGTAGTCATTTGTTTCTGTAAAGACAATACATTTTGCCATGTCCGTTTGTTTTTCTTTTCCTTTGCGCTCTGCTGTTGAAGTGGAATTAGTAGGTCAAGGCAGGATGTCTTACGGGAATGGACTAGGCAGACACACTACCAAAGCCAGCTGGGAGGATAATTAGAATAATGAATGGGCTCACTCGCACTAATTTGCTAATGAACAGATCATAATGAAAATAGAAGCATTCGTAATCTAGTTCCTTTGGGTGCGATAATTAATTTGCACATAGCTCATTAAACAGAGAGTCTGCCAATGTTAAGTACGGCTGTCAATTATTGGTCAATTGAAAGCAAATGGTCTACAGTATTTGCAATATAGTATCGCTGATTACTGTTCAATGCACGAATTTTTAAACGAGTTCCTGCTCTTCCTTTTGTCTTGGTTTCTTTTTGAATTTTTCCTTTAACTTTACTCCAATCTGAATAACAAGAACGTCAAGAAGCTCAATGATCGTAATAAAACTAGCTCCCAAGGAAATGCCAAGAATTCCTCCAATGTCACCTATGTGAAGTACAATATAGAGAAAGGCAAAACTGTAGTAAACATAACTAGTGATTAGGAAAACCCAACTTTGTATTGAGACAACAGAAGAAGAAGTTAATCAAGCTGGACTAACAGCCACGTATATTCGGACTCGAGTGGCTCTGTTCACAAAATCATACAACTTTTAAACTTGCAAGACAAGGATAGGCCTGACAGGAAATGTTATAACACTCATTGATTATATGCAACAAACACTTATTCACATGGCAACGTCAAAGCTTTTTGCTCAGCACAAGGCCTCCTGAGTAGCTTTTGACACATCAAAGAAGACTTAGCGATTCTCCTTGCACCTTCATCATAATCATTAGTGCTAAAAAATCAAAGTTTTAGCACTTTTAACCACTCCGATGTTGATACTACAAAATACATTACGTTCTGCGAAAAGCATACTCTTGAGTGGTTAATACAAGGGGAGGATGGCTTAGTAGTTGGGAAGTGGGAACTTTCTGGAAAACTAATAAACGGGGGCTCGATTAATCGGAGGTGGGACATCTGTGATAAATACGGTGCTGTTTGATAGTAAGACATCAAATTCAATGTGCTTACTGTGCATCTCAAATCTCTCTTCTACGTCGTTAAGCAACAACAATATGACAAATGACAAATATGACATAGCAAATACTAGTAATGCAGTAATTCATACAGAGTCTATCTTCCTACATTGTCAAACTGGGCTGCACGTAGACTAAAAAAGCTGTTAATATTATCAGAGTATCCAAAACATGGAGCATTTGGGTCGAGGTCATGAACAGAAATGACAAAAACTATATTAATATTGTGCATATAGACGTCCAAATTCCGATATGGATCTCTTCCCTTCTCATCTTGAGTAACTTTTACTGATTAGTATGAAAGCCATTATTATGAGAGACTTTCATGTACGCCTTCTTAACTATGATAAGCATAACCCTACAAATGAAATTCACAAACATTTTATTTTCTTACAAATTCCTGCTTTGCATTCATTATCCCACAACATTTTATGATCGTTCGCTAACAATGATAGACCAGCGTAATAGATGCTACCGTGATTAATGCAAATGTCTTGACTAAAATTTGGGATCATTTACATCAATTTTTAGTACTAAAGAATGTAAATTTTTCAAAAACCATGTTAGCAGTATTTAAATCAGATATTTGGGTTTTTAATGAAAAAATCTATCTGATTTCTTAAAGATATCATTCGCAAGACAGCATAAGCCAAACAGAAGTACTCCAAAAAGAACCAAAATTGAAAAGAAACCTTAAATTAGCAATAAAATTAAAAAAATATGGAAAATCGGAGTTAAAAGTTGGTCGTAAATCAAACAATGAAAGATCCTCAACTAACGTTGCTTTACATAAAAAAATTAAAAAACGCGTGACTAACGACCTGAAGAAAGGGAAGGAGAGTTATTTTCAAAATCGTTTCCCCTCAAATAAATAGTCAAATCATGAAAAAATTACGGTCAAGAGCTTTATCTGTTATTTGTAATACCAACCTCCTTTACATCAAATACTTATATAACTACGGATAAAACCGTTATCATCGGAACCTATTGAAATAGTAAATATCCTCAATAAGTATTTTGTCAATGTTTCAGGTAATATAACAAAAACGTTACCAAGAACACAAATTCACTGTCTTTATCTCCAGACACTGACATAATGAAAATTGAAAATATAATATCATACCTTGAGTCATCAAAATCAGTTAATTATTTTAGTTTACCAGTTAATCAATTAAAGTCCTAAATCTCCATATCACTCATCCATTTACAAAGTTTGTCCATCGTCATTTTGTAATGTAATATTTCCATCAAAAGTAAAAATTGCTACAATAATACCCCTTTTAAAGAAAGGAAACCTATAAAGCGTAACCAGCAGCTATTTACTTGTTGCAAATTGCTAGTGTTGCTATGAAAAATGTGAAAAAAACTATACTCTATTTTTACATCAAATATAATTATACACCCTCTCAAATTTGTTTTGGACGAAAATAACTAAGTTAATTAGTATAAAAGATTTTTCTTCTCTTTATCAATGATCTATTCAATGTCTCAAATATGCTATAGCTCTACATTTTTTGCAGATGAAACTAAAATTAAATAAAAGATGACTCGGAGCAAAAAAGCCTTTCCCGAATATGTGTAAGACTAATTATATAATTTTCTATTCTCCTGCAATGACGTTACCTCTCGGCACTGTGATTCAAATTAGCAACATTTACAAGGTAAAATATATACAATTTTTTAACCTTTTGCTAGATGAACATATAAACTGCAAGCATCGTCCTTTTCAACTTTCAAAACAGTCGGCTGGAACCTGTGAAATCCTTCTTAAATTCAGAAAGATTTTTTTTATCGTTACATTTGATACGTTTTTTTAAAACTTTATTTGTGTCATTCTTACAGTTTGGTTTTTTTTGGTGGTAGTGGTGGGTGGTATTACAATCAATTACTTTGTATATAGCGCAAATATTTAAACTGTAAGAAAGCTGTTAGGGCTATGCTAAATTGAAATTCTCACTCCTATTCCTTGCCTTTACTCAAATTATTGAAATTATTGAATTATTGAAACTCTAAGAAATTTTTAAACTTAAATGTCTTCAGCTTTGTTCACGAATCAACTAAAATGTTAACACAAAATGAACTGACGGTTACTTTCCTCTTAATTCTTCAATACGTAACTAGGCAACGAGGAAATCATTTCTTGTTAAGTTTTATCTAACTGAAAAAGATACTCTTCGGTATCAGCTGGGTTTACTTTGGTATCTGGGGGCCAAGCTATAAAATAAATTACCATTAAAAATAAACAACCCACTTTTCTAAATCTTTATTTAGAAAATCGGAAAAGCATCCACAAAATATCACGTGATCCTTTTATAATGCACAGAATGCCACGAGCACTCTGTTATACCATGAACTCTTTTATTACCTACAATTCCTAAGAAACAGTCAAAGGGGGACTCTCTTTTCAGTAGTCAACCTACTTAGAGAGTTCATCCTTTAAAATTATGCTATACCTTATCATAATTATTTAAATCAATATATATTTTAACTATTTCATCTAAGAGAAGTATTTGTATTTAATTTTGTCTTATTTGAATTGCAAAGTAGTGTTTGAAATGAAATGAAAAATATGAACAAATGAACATGACAAGACATGCAACAATTTCTTGGTTAATGCTATCTTTAAACATGCAACCGCATATTGTCTTATTCACAACCTTGAATAATGCTTCACACTTTCAATATTTTAAAATAAGTAAATACTCACTGTAAATTGCTGCATACGTCCTTGCTGGGACCTGTTTGATCCGAAGATAGCTCAGCTTTTCATAAAACACATCAATCCTTACGATGTTTGATCTACAAAGATAAACATAACAAAATTGCTGCAAGTAGCAAACTGGACACATCATAAGGAAGCAGTTACATTTAGTACAGTAAAAAACTGTAATAAAAGCAGTAGTAAAATCCCACCGAGAATTACAAAAATGTTTATCGGTATCAAGAACTGGCACCTTGCCCGAAAAACACTATTGCGTCAGAGGTGACTTGCTCACGTTATGAGTAAAAGAAAAACACTTCTCGTTACACATTGCATATGAAAATAAACCTGATAAAACTGACTCCTAAAAGAATAGCTAGTTTTAAAGAAACGTTGCTTTTAATCCCTCTTGATTGCAGCAACAGTCAAAATACCTTTTCCTAGATACGTAAGATAATCTAATTTTCACACCTCTTAACCACAAATAAGGATCTTTGACTTCTTACAATCCTTGTTTTACACGTTTTCTCGTAAAGATTGAGTTTGAAACATTTAAGCCAACGTCGAGTGACATCCTAGTATCGTCAGAACATTTAAATGGCAAAGTAAGACAAGAGGTATAAAAAGTTATGGTTAGTTCGTATATGCATTCTTTAAGTGCCATAAATGGTACCCTTCATGTCCCTAGATATTAGCATATACATGACTCTTGGAATTCTTTTCTTAAGTCCCAAACTGTACCGCCTTTTCACAACAATTTATAGCGCAACAAATATGTATAAAGCTCAAAAGTATTATTTAGTTATTCTCATGTTTCTTATGTCAACAACAATGGCCTTTGTTCAGATTCTAGATTTAAGTTTATTAGTAAGAATAAAAGCGTCTGCTGATGCACGCATTGAATTATCAGACACTTTGGTATATAGCGTTACTGCAATTGTTCTCGAAGTTTAATCTGTTACATAAAACGTACCTTGCATATGCTAATGCCTCATCAGTGGTATTGAAAGAAGTTGTTGTGGCAAATGAGGAAGCAAGCTCTTTTGCATAACGTTCCGTTGGAAAATATCCATACGAAATGGAAGGATGAAATGTTGTGTACTGACAAGGTGCAGGACACTTACACATCTGTTTTGATGTCATAAACTTTTCTGCGTTAGGAAATAAAGTTTACTACACATTTAAACGCGTAGTTAAGATTATATCTTAATTCACAATCAATATGATTTACAATACAACCAAGTCAAATATTTGATAAAAGAAAAAGCAATCAAATTTAAAGTCTGCGTTCTAACGTAAAAGATTTTTCTAACTTTTGCTTGGAGGATATTGGTATAAGTAGATAGAGGCAAGCCAAGCGTGGCAGGTATAGGGGCATGCTTCAACCACTTTTGTTTAAAATTGCCATATCGTCATAAGTATGAAAATACAAGAGTACCCGTATGAGCTTCTTATCGATGATATATGATAATATCAAATTTAGTGTCTTCTTATCAGCCAGAGCAGAGCTCTAAAACCGTCATGTTTATTTCCTTGTGTCACAAGTTGCAATTCAAATACCTTCAGATACTACCATTTTGAAAAAATTCCTCCATGCCTCAATATTACTCGAGCCCTTCAACCAAGTCTTTGAACAAACTGGGATTTCATAAAACATGTTTATATGATAGCTTTAAAACTCTTTCTTGTTGGTTCAGTTATGTTCATCATCACTGGATTGGTCAGGGCTAGAACTTTGACTTTATTTCTTAACTAGGTCAGAAAGATATGCAGTTTGTATGATGTTAGTTTTTCTCAAAATTATTAGAGATTGACAAGAGAATACTCATATTATTATTGGCAGCAATTGCTTTAATAAAGCAGATTACGTCTCATTTTCTCTCATGATTGAACAGTAACATTATTATTTTTGTTTAATGTTAATTTTTAAAAATTTAATTTAATTTTGCTTTCTTTGCTCGCATTTTACAAAAGTATTGCGGTCCTTTACCTTAAAAATCGCAAGATTATAATAATTCATTAAAATTAGGCATCAAAAGAACAATACAAAATGACGATTAAGTCAGAAAAATTTTGCCTTAATATATTAAGGTCTTGCATATACTTTGAATGAGCATAGTAAAAAGGTCATTATCTTAATTTCCGTATATACCTACCCTTGCCCTCTATCTGAATAAAGTAAAATTGTTGACATTTAACTCAAAGAGCCAAAAAGTCCCTACCAGAATTTAATTAATTTCACAAATCTGATACACGTTCTTGATAGCAGATAATTGGGGAGTAGTAACAACAAAGCGTTTAGAGTAGATTTAACTTCGTACTATCTAAAGGACTTTGTATCAGCTTAAAATGTAATCATCTTAAACAGTCAGCCTGATAAAGTTTAGTCACTAGAAAAATGTAGCCGTTTTCAACCGACTTTTTAAGTGATACGTTAGGCCTTGCAAATAAAGGTAAATTTCAATACCTTCAAGAACAGAACAGGACAGTGACAGTGTTTGACATATGATGGAGTAAAATGTGTCCACAAATGCATGTTAAAAATAGGATTTTCATGAATCTCGTTGGATCATAAAATCTATTCATAAACTAGCTTAAAAAGAGGTAACCAAATGTTCATATATATGACGCATTACAAATAACAATGCATTACAAATAACGATGCATTAGAAATAACGATGCATTACAAATAACGATGCATTACAAATAACGATGCATTACAAATAACGATGCATTACAAATAACGATGCATTACAAATAACGA
>JANTCA010029303.1:0-20000 GCA_024741275.1 Chironex yamaguchii | reverse complement strand
TTTGACAGATTTTGTCCACTGCCTTTCAAGCGGAAGTTTACCATTTGAGTCAGTTCGATGATTTTTAATAAGCAATAGGTCAACAGCTGATATATTCAAAGCTTTTAATGGTAATCCAAATGGTGTCTTGCCAGTAAGTATAATATTATTCAATTCCTTTATTTTTTCTTCCTTACAATTTGAATGCTGTACGATTTCATAAGCTTCTGAGATAGTTTCTTCCTCGCTTTTTTCATCATAATTATGCGACGACGAGGGTACATTTCTGTCCTTTAAGCGTTTGTAACGAAACTGTCGTTTCCAGCGGCTAACAAACAGAAGTGGCATTTTTTAAGTGGAGTATGAACGGCTATCAACATTCGTTAACGACAGTTACTGTGAAACAATTATCCAGTTGTATTCAGATTTGCTTTTGATAAACTTCAGTGGTAATGTCCATATTCTGACAACCTTCAAAGCCAAAACTGATCTTTATATGTCTATTTGTAATGTGCATGAATGATTTCTGATAGAAAAAGGTACAATCCAAATCCTACGTCTTATACGCCGCAGTTATTTGTTTATTCTCCGAACAGACTTTGCAAATTTCATTAAAAAGTCTCTCATTTTAAGATGCTTAGTATCATTATATACTTCCTAATATTTTCTCCTAATTCAAGCGCATAGTGATACTATTTCATATCCAACTCTCAACTGTAAAGTTTATCAACGGGTCATTTAACTTTCTTTGATAAATAAAACACTCAATACACAAATATTAGCGTTTATTATTTTCACCGACAGATCCCTTATAGAGGCAGCATTACGATTTGTTTCCAAGACGTTCCATCCCCAATGCTTTTTCGTTACTAAGGCTTAAAAAGACTGAAGAGTTGTAATTCTTTGGAACTACTCTATTTGATCTTAAGGGAACAAATAGACCACCACAGCATGCTGTAGATATCAAAAAGTCTTGTTAAAATACACCTTTACTTACTGTAGAATTTGGCAATTCAATGGTCCATACATCAGTTACACCTGCGATACACACGATGAAAAGTGTTAAACTTGCGAATTCTGATTTTCAATCCCAACCAAAGAGTTATCATGCAAGAATATTTAAATACATCCATCAATGTAGTCTATTAACTTTTTTTAAAGATTTGCTCTGGAGGCGCATATGTTATCCGTGATTACACAATAAACCTGTTGAGCCATTTAATCAAGCGCTGATTCTCTGTTTGCAACACTCCAGACCAGCGATTTTGTGAATGGCGGCAATTTTTTCATCAATTGATAGCCCAACTTCCTAGGTATATGTATTTAGCCGAATAAGATGTAAGTAAAAGAGGCTCCAGGACCTGCTTGCTCAGTTGAATTATGCTTATTTATCGTCATAAGACATCGGTTCCAACAGAGACAGAGTTGTTTTGGTGTTTAGCTGGTACCTGCTTCAACATGGCTTTGTTTAACTTCCCTGTAAGTGCTTCTGATTAAAATCCTGGAAATATTTTAGTGGTAAATTTTAACATAAGATTCTAAAATAATAACAAAATATGGATTTCTACTTGAAGAAATTACTTTAAAAGAGACGGATTTCTTCTGTATACTCCTGCATTCGTCCCTTAGTAGATACATCACCTGCTGATACATGACTTGTCCAAAGAGTACCAGTGCCGGGTGGCCTAGCTATAAACGTATTACAGATAACTCCTGAATGTTTCGTTCCCATGACCATTTACTATTGACACTGAAATTTCTATTCTTTCAATTACAGCAAACTCAAGGTTTTCTCGTTTTTATTCCAAGGTCATGTAATAGCTTAGAACTGCCATTTTAACAACGGATTTTGCGACAAATACAATTCTTTTTGCTTTGCATCAAATCATTATGGACTGGTGCTTACGTAAAAACCAAAAGCTGTCTTTATTTGTGTGTACCATATCATTAACTTTGGCCATATACACAGTCAAATGAACAAAATTGTCTTCTGGTGATGACTTCGTAGTCTACACAGTCAATTTTAGCCGTCGTAACTACAAAAGCCTTAACAGAAAGAGCGAACAGACAGTGTCCTTTGCCTTCTTTTTGTCGTATTCTTTTTCCTCTGCCCCTCTTGCAAGTCGTCAGTGACAATTTTTGTGCTTTTCTGTATGTTTTCATCTTTATCTCTGCTTTGTGTTCTTGAAATTATTTAAGGGGTGTTTCAATTTTTGCTTTTCAGATTAGGTATAGTAGATTTATGTACCGATGTTATATGCATTAACGTTGCTTACTTACTACAGACCCCAAAAAGTCTTGATGTCCCTATCGTCACCATTTGCATAACAGGGATCTGGCACTTGGAAATTTACAGTTTGTCTGCGGAAAATAATTTTGTTTGAAAGTCCACACTGAAGCAATGTTTCTTGCTTCATTTTTTGCGACATACTTCAACTTGCATTTAACTAGAATTTGGGGTTCTTAATGAGAGCTTTACCAAGAATTTGTGAAATACATTAACCTTTTATCATTCTCTATACAATTTACCTATTGCGCATGAAAATGACAAACAAACATGGAATATTGACATTGAATATTAACAATCCCTTGAATATTTTGCAATTCGATTTATTGCCAAATCTTTAACATTGCTCTCTCCTGGTCCGGCCCTTGAATGAACAACAAAAACAGCTGGTAGTCAAAATATTAAATGAAGTAAACGATTTCAAAAATCTTGGTTGATGGTTAAATGATGGGATATGGAAATAAGAAATGCCCTTGTTTAGAAAACTCTGAACAGGGTCAAAAGTTTGTAAACTTTAACCTGTCATTAAGTGTAAAATTTCGTTCTTCTCTACGGTAGTTAACACAGCGTTCTTATTTAGATAAAGTAGTTGGACAATATCGAAGAAATGTTTACTTTTATGTCGTTGGACAAAAGGGTAATTAATAGTAATAATTCTACTGTTTTGGGGTTGAATCCTTATGACGTACACGTCTGAAGTAACTAGACTTCAGTCCACCTTCCCGTTTGCAACATGTAGCGGATTAGCTTGTAATGTAATGAAAACGTTGTCGGACTTAACCAAACTGAATTTTACCTGGTTCGAACAGCAATGTCCTGAAAGAATATATTTAATACCATACGAAGGTATGCAACAATTCCCTTACTGCTCATGTAATGCATGGAAACTGTTACATAGCAAAATCATAAATATATATGGTCCTATATGCTATTTGTTTGCCAGTGTTATTCAACGTGGGCCCAAGGCGTCCTTGTATGTTTTAGCCTCTATGTGTAGTCTATTACAGAATGTAAGTATTCTCAGGGATCTTTCCCCCTTATGAAGGTCCTAGTGATAACATTTTTATGGCATAAACGGGGCTACCATAGGTAAACGATAGACGTTTTTACACTGAGTTTTCTCAAAGTTTTCAATTCCTAAAATACGACTTGCAAAATTGTATCATTCTTTTTCGGTATCCAAAGATACTCTCTTGAGTACACCTGCATTACGTTCTTATGTTCTATCATTTGCCCTCAATCCCCAATTATCAAAGAAGGTCATTCAAACAACTTTCATTCTTTCCTACACCATTTCCCTATTTAGTACGGGCCTCATCTCCGTTTCCTTAGCGTTTGTGTCACAGAGCAGTGCAAGCAAAGTAGATGCTACGGTCAGGAGCTGACTTATTGGTAGCACTGTGTGTTTAACATTCATAATCTATTCCATTCGTGCTGACTGTTAACGTACGTCCAGGGAAACATTCTTTTCTGCAGCGCACTTGTTATCGAGCGTAGCTAATTCCCATGTCAGAGTTAAAGAATTTTACTATAAAGTGAGCTCTTTACATCACTGGACATCCCGCATCCTAAGAGGATTTTTCAATCTTGGACAACGCTGCCAATGAATTTGCTTTGTTGGTACATGCACGTTTATTACAAATGAGTGTCCGTTACTAAACTTTCGGAATTCTTGTATCCCACGGTCTTTGTTTTAATTCTTTCGTAAAAAGGTCTTGTTTCACTGAAATGTCTTCTTTTTCAAATAATTATATGATTACCTTCTGAAATCCTATTGAACCTTACAAATGGAAATTCTAGACTTCATTATTCACTGTTAGTTGAGGATGACGGGAGATTTAAATTTACTTTATGTTCTATTAATATGACTTAGTTTATGTTATTAAAAGGATTGTCAAGATCAGAAATAAGTATTTCGTTAATATGAAAAATGATCGTCGTTTTAATTCTCATCATCAAGTTTATCATTAGACTGCGCTTTCCACCTGGAAGTGCATTGTGTAGCAGTTGTTAACTCTTTGGTATGACCAGGTAGTGGATTCTAACCCACAACCATCCACACTGAAAAGCGAGCACTCTAACTACTAACCCATTAAGCCACTGCGCGGTAAACAATTTAAGTTGCATACTAACGCGATAAAAGCCGTCAAAATTTGGATGACGTACGTAGATCAGTTTGAAATCTTTCAAGTCAACGCAAGATGTCCCAAACAATCACAAATGTGTATGATTACTCACCTTCCTATGATAGCATAGGGCAAGAATATAATCCAACTTTAAGCAGTTTTGTATGATAGCAAGTACAGTTTCATTTCGGAAAGAGACGTTACATCCACCGAAAACAAACTATAGGACATCAGAGCCGTAATTGTGTTTGTCACATTTGGTGGGGGTGCTAAGAATTCTTAGACGAATGAAACAAGGAAAATGAACGAGAGGAGCGGGTGAGTTTACAGCATCAGGGGTTTAGGGGACGCTATAACGCAAAATGCTTTGAGTTTGAGCATTGTACATGCCAGGAAAATGCATTTCTGAAGCTATTTTCAATCGAGTTTTGTCTTAGCCTGATTAATTGTGAAAATTTATACAACATACTTGTTTAGTTCCTTACATTGGAGCACCTTCTTTAACTGTCTAAATTCGAACAAACAAACTTGATCGCTCAATAACATTTATCAAATAAAGTACATATTGGAGATTAAATCAAACAGACGACAGTAGTTAGGGACTTCCAGCACCAATTACGGCCCTAGATATGGGTGAAATTAACTAACGTAATCTTTTTGTTGCATCAGTAACTATATACAATCAGTATTTAGAGAATGCTCATCTAAGGATGGAAAACATTAGCACTAGAAGCCAGTTATTTTGACACGGTGTCACTAGTTATGCTTAAATCAGTGGTTAGTATGCGGTCCTTTCTCTACTGACCAGATATTCATATCTGGCGTTAGCAGTTCTGGATCAATATTTAATCAAAGCGCACCTGTGGCGAACTCACGGTCAAGTATTGCTCGTATGATACGACATTTGCTGTAACCTTGCTTTTGTAACTTCTGTTTTTATAAAGTAAACATTTTTATCAAAGATGTACTAAATGCCTAGTTTCCTAAGCAACTCAGACCTAAAAGTTACAATTTTGTTCTCATATAACATCTCTATTACGAAATAGGGGCGTGGCCCCTGTAACTACAGTGCCGTAGCCACCGGGGGCAGGGGGCCAGGCCCCCCAAAACGTCCAAGCATGTTTCCTTTTGTAAAAACAGTTGTTAATGATAAATAAAAAAGAAAAGAATTACTGAAAAGATAGAAGATAAAGAGTATCAATACAGAGGTATTTATTTTGATTTGTCTGATTTCATGTTTTACTGATTAATCTTTTTTATATTATTATATTTTTTCTCTTAGATACGATCTCCTTGCTCTTTTGCTGCATAAATATAATACTGATTTAAAACACCCGTGATTTTATTGCTTTGTGTGACTTGTGATTTGTTTACCTTAACTCCTCTACGCAGAGAAACTATAACTCAAAACTGTAATTGTGCTTCTCTTTTTAGAGCGAGGTAAAACATAAAACGAACTTTTTTTACATAGACTATTCTATTCGTAAGACATTTCGTTTCCATTTTATGTTTTACTTTTTGTTATCAAATTTGAATTCTGAAATGTTTCACGTCACGTAACTGCTTGAAACTCTTTATAACATTAATCAAGTAATACACAAAGGTTTACCCCTTCGTTATGAATTTTTTGGTCGAGTTGTTGATTTTTTATTCCCCTCCGAATTCATGTCCAGGATAGCATTTATAGTCGTTCCAGAGAGATAGATTTTAAAAAATTTTCTTCCTTGTCGCCTCGACCCCCCTCCGATACTAAATGAAACAAGAAAAGAAACCTTGGACACAGTGCCGTAGCCAGACTATCACTGTAGGGTATGCTTATTACCTATGAGCATATTTTAGGGCATGCTTCATAAACTTTAGGCGTACGGGCCAGCCTGTTCACCAATTAACGTAATTTTTGTGTAACCCCTTCTGGGAAATCGGTGAACCCTTTTAAAAAGCGGGGCAGGGCTTGCGGAGCGAAAAAATTTGGGGGGGGGGACTCAACCCATATTTTAGCCACTAAACATTGAAAAATTGGCATCATTTTAACAAAAATTCCTACATTTTCAAAATATTGGGGAGCTGAAGCCCCCTAGCCCCATGCAATGCCGCCACTGCGGGGTGATCCCAAGAAGCTCTATAGCCTCCTCAGTTTTCTATTAACACCATTCTGAGGAATTTTATTGCTTTTAGCTTTAATCGATCAAAAAATGGACTTCAAGTTTGTACATTTCTACTTCTACAATTAAGATCTCTCGACCTAAAGGAACATACACAACCTAAAGAGCAATAAAACTGGATACTGAGTAATAACAAAAGCATTCAAGACTTAACGTAATAAATGATCAATGCTGAAGAAGGTATAAAATAGTCTGTTTCATAAGCTTGGCCGTTGTCTCAAGGCAATGAAAAGTAGTCAAAAAAGGATATGTCCAGAAAAGGTATGTCAGAAATTCAGCTTTCGAGGCTTTTTGCTCCATTCAACCGAAAATTCCTCAAAAGTTATACTCTTCACGATTTCTTTCTCAAAGTACAGATGGGTCAAGCTGCACTCTCTATAAGGTGATTGAGACATTTTCTTCGGCGAGTCAATGTGACTTTGTGCGGAAAAGGAACATTCAACTCGGGCACTTGCGTAACCCATAGTGATCTCAATACGGTAGAGCCGTATCAGAATCATTGCAGTACCACAGTAATTCGCTTTAAGTGCGCGAAAAACATAAAAAATATCAGCCGATTGTGCTCCCGATTTTTTATGTGCTCCTGAATGATACCTTTGTGTATTTTACACTCGGCACTCAGAACCCCAAAGTCAGCATTTTTGTCAACCAGAACCCAAGAGATGTTTGGTATGGTCAATGCGTAATCAAATGAACTAGGGGATGCTATTTTACCTTGACGTCCACTTCTAGAGGATGCTAAGCGTACTAAGCATCCCCCTGGCTACGGTACTGCTTGGACACATTAGTATCTTGTTTATATCTATTAGTTTGTGTATTTTGTGTTGTATAATAGTTTATACTATGTTTTTCCTGTTCACCTTGTACGTTGTATAATGTTGTATAACTCAAAAACAAGTAGTTTGTAAATTGTAGTGTTTTTAGCGCATCTAGAGGGGTTAAAAACCTGAAAATTGATCGACTAAGATCCCCACTGGGGACTCAGACCCCCCAGCTTCGTTGGTATTTACTTCGTGAATGCCTTATGAGCTTTGCTTGTAGTGTAATTGTCTTATTTCCACCCCTGGCCCCCCTAAGAGAAAATTCGTGGCTACGACACTGAACTATATCGGGTCATTTCCAAATCTGAAATTTGCCCCCCAATGAAAAACCTCGCCAGCCGCCACTGCCATTGATCTTGATGGGTTCTTCCAATGATGACATGACATACTGAACTCTATTAATGCCAATTTGTTCTCCTCATGATGGGCTGACGGGCTGCACTCGCAAACAATCGAACTTCCACTCAACCAAAAGCATTGTGGTAAAATTGTAGCGTCACTAACAAGTTCACACTCAACCGATTTGGATAACTTCGTTTATTCCTTTTACAAAGGAATTAACCGTGAGTTAAAAATTCTAGGCAGACCGCTTGCCGGCCTACAAGAAAGGACATTTTTGTGATCAGATATAGCGTTAATACTATCTATTGGAGATTATTAGTATTCCGTATTTGGTATTAAGGTACTAGGATAAAAAATTTCTTGTGAGCTCTATAAATATAAGATACTTTGAAAATATTAAGGAGTTTAAGGGCCGAAAGTTAATTAAGCACACAATACCAACGTGGTTTACATTATCGATTAGTTCATTCTGATAACGAATTGTAGGGTTAGAAGTAAACTGAATGCTACTTGCAACTGTTTACTTGCAAAAGTACCGTTACCACTAGTACAAATGCAACGAATACTTTAAATATTAAAAATATTAGCGCAATTAATATAATCGTGACTAGATGGGGGCAACATTTGGTTTGAGATAAAGTTTAATAGGCCAAGAAAGGCAAATACGCTTGGATTTGGACGTATTTACTATGTGAACATAACGATTAGGCCTGTTAATGTAAAAACGTTAGGTTTCGGATTTTAGTAGTGTCAGTCCATGTTAAATAGGCCTTGTAAGGTAAGTACGCTATCATTTGGACATGATTAGTGTCAAACATTGTTAATTAGGCCAAGAAAGGTAAATGCACTAGGCTTCGGACGTATTTTTTTTCAGACCGTATTTGATAGTCCAAGTAGGTTAAATACGCTAAAAACCGGATGCCATTATCGTGACAAATAGGCCTTGTGAAGTACCAAGTGAGGAAACGAGTCCGGTCTTTGGACATGATTATTGTGTAAACATGACGTTGAGGTCTGTAAAGGTAAAGACGTTTTGCTTTGGATGTTAGTAGTGTCGGACCTTGTTGAAAAGACCAAACAAGGTAGACACCCTAGGCTTCGCATGCACCTGACGTTAGACCATGTTAAGTAGGCTTAGTATGGTCAATAGACGAAAGTGGCAACATATACCCATTACTAGCTTTTGACAATTTCCTTAGACAAGAAAGTTCCAGCTCACTTGATTTTCAAAGGCTGGAGGAAAGGATAATCAATTCCATATTCGAACATTGTTTATCAGTATAAAAAATATGTTCTTCTTAGGAAACAAGTAATCACCTTTGTACAACAAGACTTTCCAACTTCTTCTTCATCCTACTTATTCCCGCGCAGTTGTTCGATCCGCTTTTTGGCAAATCTCTCTCCATCTGGCTCGATCTTTGACGTTTTCAGGGATGCCGTTCACATGATGCATGTTCCCTTCAGTTCAGTTTATCCATCTCTTCTTTGGTCGTGAGCGTAGTCTCCGGCTTTCTCCTTCGAAGTGTACGGCTGTCCTCGCCACTGAATCTTCCTGTGTGCGTACGACATGGCTATATCATCAGAGTCTTCCCATTATCTTATAGACTCTATCGCAGCCTTCACATTTCCATCACCTGAAAGGATCTGTTCGTGTTTCACGGTCAGTGTCCATCATTCTGATACATAAAGGGCGACTGGGTAGAGCATGCTCTTGCAAGACTTGAATTTGAGGCGGAGAAACTTCCGACGGTCGCACAGGACACCAGTTACCTGGCGCTACTTTGACCAGGCGGCATTGAGGCGGCCACAGACATGATGGAGAGAATTGCTGTGGCTGCGGATAAGGGAACCAAGGTCTTTTAATTTGTCCACTTTCTTCAGATCCTCCCATCTAGTGAGGAGAGTTTCCTTGGTTTGTGGGCTGCATTCCATGTATTCGAATTTCTCCACGTTCAGGCGTAGTTCGATATCGTCGAGTCGATTATTCCAGAACCGGGTGTCTTCTTGGAGCCCACCGCGGTATCGATTTGCTAGGAAGACATTGTCTGCGTACAAGAGTGATTATAGATGGAGCAATTGGAGGTCCACTCTCACTGTGTCCATTCATGTACTTCCAACAACATGGCGGAAAAGCACGTTTATAACTAAGAAATCATTAGTGCTTATGTACTGCTATAGTCCTCTAGATAATTTGAATACAATAGGCAAGTTAATATAAGGCTGATATATTATTCTTGTACTGTAATCATATCCTTTTTGTTTTTGATAGGCGTGATTTGCCTATGGCGCACAAGTTATATTATTTTAGCATTCGTGGGATAATCGTCTTAACAGAGGAGACGCTAAAGTCGCTAGGTGTAAGGACATCGAGTAGAAGAGTTTTAGAGATATAATGTAATGTGACGTAATGTGACAAGGGTAGATGGTGTGAACTTCCCTGCTTCACAGCTTTGCTCTACTAACGGTTTTAGTTTATGAACTTGGCGAAGAACGTAAAGAACGTAAGGGTTAGATTCGTTCGTTCTTACTGTAGTTGACTATAGTCACGAGTGACGATTAGCAAAATTTGCTGATAGCTGCACTTTTCGTCTATTTAAGTAAAATATAGGTTTCCTTGGATGACCAAACCTTTATCAAACCTACAAAATGTTATATCTATATATTAAAGATATGTTGATTTTTTTCTTTCAATATTGAAATTCATTGCTATTTATATCACGATAAGACACTCAAGGATTTTGTATACTTTGAATTCAACACGACCTTGTTAAAATGCAGATGTTATTTTTTAACTTAAGCTTACCCCAGGACGACGTAAGTCAAAACTATCAGCAAATAAATTAAGTTAGCGAGAAATAAAGGCTAAAAGGTAACGGCATTTTGTCCTAACGAACACAATCAAGATCGTTTTTACGCAATTACTAATAGTGAATCGTCAGGGCAAAGGTGTTGCAAGAGAAAAGCAGGAAAGGAGGCAATTTGAAGTGGTACCGATCTTTCAACATCAACGACTAATTAACACATATAGTTTTCACAATCTGGGTGTATGATAAACTCTGATCCTTATAATTTGTATTTTCAATCCTATTTTGTATCTATGTTTTTCAGTAGTTCACTATTTTTATTCATATTATCAAAAAATTGCTGAATTTCTGTTTCAAATCATGACATCTCTACTGTATGTGATACTCACCGTTTTCAATCTCCTGCTTTGACATATCGTTACGAATTACTCTAGCATGTCATTATGAAAAGGGCAATTAATGGACTTAGTGGAAACGACCATCCGTTTTAAGATATTATCAAATTTAAGACTAGATTTAAAGAGAGATTGAAAACTTAATTTCCTAAACCGCAGAGTGAGTGCAACTGGAGTGCATTTAGCCTAGTAAATAATTTATGTTCATATTCAAGCGGTTGAAATTCAGACATGCTTATTAGTTGGTACGAAAAATTATTACTTGTAATTATCATTATTATTTGTTAAAAATTGTTATGTAGACGTGATAAGGAATGGATATATCCTGATTATTTAACTCGGTGATAATTGTAGGATAGATCCGGGCTAATGTATAAACACATCAAATATGCCACCTGTCACGTATTCAGATATGTTTGAGATTAGCAAAAAATGAAACTTTGATAAGTATATTTATTTGTGCTAAAGTTTTACGACCTCATAACGCATAATTCCAGTTAGGAATCAAAATACTCATCGTCAAATTTTTTTACGAAACTCAAGCAACAATAAACTAAAATCAGTGGTTTCAATACGAAATAGGAACAACAAATGGCCTAACAGTTTTATAAATCAAGCCAAAAATCCTTCAAAGTAAAGCTAAACTCTTTACGTTATGTTAATTAAACTTTCAAACTTTGACAAACAATTACAGTTGTTAAGGAATGTCTCTGCCGCTATTTAAGTTACGTGTATTAAGTGTACCAATGCTACTTAAATTATGGATATTTAGTGTACCAATAGTATTCAAAATGTTTTGGGATGTATTTGACTTGAACCAAAGCTTACATTCACCAGCATTAGCAAATAAGCATACACTAATGGAGACAGCAAGTGAATTGAGCTGAAGCAGACAAACTGCTGTTAGAATTTCTGACGCAAGAGATCTCCTTGGAGAGACCAAAGCTGCAAATGTCACCACAATATTGCACTTCTTTGATTTTTATTAATCTTGTTATTATTTACGATTGCCATTTACATCAATTTTATATATAATTTTTGCAACTATGGTAAGCAAAAAGCACGTTCCCTTTTGAATTGTTCCAGTGACCTTATGACAAGTTTTTCAACTTTCCATTCTCTTGGATCGAGATTGCTCAAGTTGCTCTGTTATGTGCAAAATTCTTGGATCTGTGGACTTTGAGCTTATTTGATGTTGGTGGCTGAAGAACTGTGTAGCATTTATAAATTAGATGGTTGCATTTCCAAACACCACGGTTCTTTCCTTTTATCTAAGAAGCATCAGGCCCCTATTATCCATTTTCAAGGCACTTTGACTAGTTTAAGAATCCTAGGTATCCGCTACTCTCGTAAAACAAGCATTCTATTGTTTAGGATAAAACCTACGACTGAAGCTTAACATTACATTCTGAAAAACTAGAATGTTTTCAAAATAATCACTGGCTTTATGGAGCTCTGGGATTGGCAATCATCGAGTGATAGTTGTAATTGATCAATAAATTTACGATCTCCGATATAATTAGCAAAACATTTTAAGAACATTACACAATTGCATATAAACGGCAAGAAATGCCAAGGATTTTTCCTAGGCTTTAGCAAGGATAAGTTTGACAAGCCCCTGGGTTTCCAGTAAACCTTTACTTGCCTAAAGCACTAGATCTGCATGTAGGTTCTGGATTGAAAAGTAACAATTGAGAATTCCTAATACAGAGAATGCATTACACGCTTCACCTCTGGTCAGCTCTAATTTTATCCTTCAAAGTAAAAACGCAAAGTTAATGGCACTACTCACGTCCATGTTATAGTACGCAACCACTATTTACCTCCCGACTGACTATGTAATGTCAAAGATTGAGAAAGATATTTGGCACTTCATCTGGTCTCGTGGACAGATAAAAATGTCCTGGAACATCGTTAACCTTTCCCAGAAATGGCTGGATTGGAATGTCCCCAATACACAGAAGCAAAGGTCATCTTTCTGAAATGGGCGAAAAAATTTATAACTAAATCATGCTATTTTAGGTTTTAGGAAACAGGTAGTCATTCTTATCTTAAATTTCTACAAGTATGCCAACTTCCATTATAGGTGTCTTCAAGTGTTATATCGCTGATCAGACTGCTGGCAGACTTCGAGTTTTCTAGAGTACTTTTATGAAACAGTGGAAACAGCATTTACATAGGTGCCTAACCCCAATTACTACTTTTTAAACAAGTCATCACAATCCTTCTTCTTAAAATCATCCATTTGCGACATAGATGTACACCATTGATCTTTCTCAATATTGTAAGTCAGACATTGCTCACGTCAGGGACATCTGCTACAAAAATCTCTACTGCAAGTAATCCAAAACAGTAAAAGCAAAATCAAAAAAGGCAAGAAAGAAGGAAAAAAAAGATCGAGAGAGGCATTAGAATAAACCAAAAGTCTTTCACCTTATAAACAATACTACGCTGCTTTCAAAAGTCTGTATATTGAGCCTGAGAGCATTAAATGGGAAATTTTGAATGATAATGGTGCAATTTCAGCAAATAAGGATCACATTGTTGAAACGGTTGGCAAAATTCTAGAAAGAGCCCCATTGGGCTAATCCCACTGACCATACAAATACATAACACCTGCGATGACCTAACCTAAGCACTACTTACCAGTTTTTCATTTCATTACTTAAACGTGTGTCAAAGTTGTACATAAACATACCCGAAATTTGCAAACAAGTAGGGAAATAGTCGAAGAAATAATTTTTTTAGAATAAATTATCAGAAAGTCTTTGAATTCAATAGTCCCAATCTCATAGCTATTATATCTTCACTAAAGCATTTAATAGTTTTAATCTCACCTGTCGCAGGAAACTCTTGAAGAAAATTGAAAAATCATTCTGAAATCCGATAAATATATGGACGTTAATCTTTTTTAATTGCAGCCATTTACTATTTGGCTTTAAAACTGCTGCGATTAGAAATAACATCCAAGTACTACAAGATATTCTTAATTGTATAGTCAAGCAGAACTGAAGCTGAACTGTCTGTCAATACAAGTAAAACAAAGAGCATAACAGCTGGCGAAAGTCTGCTCTACGTGTCAAAGTAATTAAATACGTTCAGGAATTCATCTACCTTGTCCACATGCTACCTGATAGAAATTATGGTGCAAACATCAAATTGCCTTAAGATGGACAGAAATAGAAAATAACAACACCTTTTGGCACTTAACTAGGTATCGTGTAAGATCAAGTTATGTACTTCCCATTGCACTGTACGAAGTTGACAGTCGAAGTGGGTATCTTCGTTAAGCAAAACTCATGAGATCTTTTAGAACTAAACCATAAGCTTGAAAACTAACCATCAACTTCTGTACCGTATTAAAATCGAAACAAATCACGAGAATTTCTGCACTTGTACCAATAACGTCATCAACCAACGCTAAAATTTACGTAAAATGGTCTGGCTTTGCTAAGGCTTATCTTGTGGACATGATTAACGGAGAAAGAAAAAGAAGCAGGCTGTGTAAAAACGACACCGTAGTTGGTATGAATGGTCAGAGCTCAACCCATCAACCTTCAATGGTGTTGTATACCACTTTAGAGACAAATAATTCATTTTAGTGCGCAATATGTCAATTTAGTAAAGGTCAATTTAGTCTTTAACGAAGATAAGAGTGTTTTGACCTAAAGATGTAGGGAGAACAAAACTATTATTACGGAAATGCCATATAGTAGATACCTATTGTATCTAACTTTTGGATTATTTTTACGGAGGTTTATTACACTTCAGGAGTTTGTGATGTAAGACTTTCTTGGTGTCATCTTCTCAAACGACTTACGTTTTTCCTTTGAAGCACTTATTTGAACAGGTAATAAACACTTAAACAAATTTACTAAAAATGGTATAAAATCCAACATGTAAGTTTGATTAGTTTTTTTTCATGCCTTCGTCTCTTATTAGTCATTGTTTAGGGCAGTGTCACACCTGATACTCTGTTGGGTTGAAATCACTATTCCTGTGTAAATGTGCTTTGTCACTGACAGTGCAAGAAATTTGCGAGAAAATTGTAAAGGTATTTGTTAGATAAGAAGAAAGTCTTTTGTCACTTTGTTGCAGGTTGCAAACAAGAGTTTGAAGAAGACGTAAAACGTTTGAAAGGAAAAACTCAGTATGACCAAATGTACAGCTGACACGTTTTGCGTAAGCAGGAGCAAGGAATTCCCATCAAGCTGTGCATACGTTCCATTCCTATTTACTAAACAGACTTCAAGGACCTTAAAAAGTCTTAAAAATTGGGGAAACAATGCCATGGCAAGGTCTTTTCAAAAACAAGGAAGCCTGCCTGGTGATATTGATGATGAAATGCCGTTCGCCAAATGATTTGGGAAAAAATAAAGGAGGAAATTGAAAGCTTTAGGAGTACAAGTACCTTTATTTAAACGATTTCTAGATGTTCATGGGACAAGGAAAAGTCGATTCTCTATTAGATTTTCAGATTCAAGCACCAGAAATTATACTAAGAATTGTTGACACAACAAGAGAGCTTTGAAGAACATTTGTAGTTCAACAAAATATGGACTAAAGGATGGATGGAGGAATATGATATGCTTCTACAATCCAAACGAAGACTTCGCAATAAGCAATTATGAACAAACAGAAAGATTACAAGGATCGCTTTAACCATCATGACGGTTAGTATGAATTCTTTATTCACAAGTACGGGATTAGTCCACCCATAAAAATTGTGATCAGATGCCACTACTTTGAAATGGATGTACCTGAAAAAGGATTTTTTCGTGTAACAACAAAAGGATATTTCTCGCAGAGAATTATGTGCTCTAAAGAGAAAGCATTACTTGCTTTACTCAATTTGCAAACGATAATAATTATACATTGCTACCTGACGATTTTCGTATTTGAAAGGGACTCATTGCATAAATTGCACATTTGCAACCTCCAGATGGTGTAAAGTACCAGTGGTTGCCGAAAGATTGTGTTCAATTACGTTCTCGCTTATTATACTGTTGTTTCATATTAATATTATTATTTGCATACATCAAATCGTCTGTTTTTCAGTCAAAATGGACCCCTGCACATTTTATTCAATCATATATCTTTGCCATGCAATTGCCCCTTTCAAGCATGTACTACCATAAAATCTTCAAAATTAAATAAATACCCGTCACCTATTTACAAATGACGATGTAGAAACAGCGGAATCGCTAACAGACAACGTAAAATAGAGTGTTTTCTGGAGAACAAATCGGACGAGAACCGAAGTTACCATCAAAAGCGTAGTTAAATTGATAAATCTAAGACAGAATATGATATTTCATGTACGTTTTACAGCAGGATTTACAAATAGGATCAAAGATCTACAGTTTATCTACATGTTGTAGATAAACATCTATTGCCTATTGTAAGGAAACTACTGGATAATGCTTTTACAGCTGATAGTCATCTAAATGCCTATCTACAATACCAACACCAATTAGTAAAGAAAACAAAATCTTGCACAAACGAAATTAAAATCATAATGCTTAACAGTTGCTGTTTATTCCTCAGAGACAGCTAACTTGAAATGTACGAAAGAAAATCTTTTTTCACAATTTGAGCTTTCAATTGTATGTATTTCTTATTCGTTGTCGAACCTCGGCAATGACGGAAACAGCATCTTTTCGAAACGATCGACGTAGGAAAGAGTAGATAATAGGGTTCCAGAGTGATGATGTTTTGGCACATAGCCCAGCAAGGACTTTATAAATGAGTGAAATCTCCATTCCAATAACTGCAGCGAAAGCAACAGTACAATAAGGTAACCAAGCACATACGAAAGCAATTGTCATAACAAAAATTAACTTTAGGTGCTTCCTTTCCGCCTGCAAGATCTGAACACGATCAGGTCCACCTCGAACTTTCATACGTTTAATTTCCCTCCACACATTTATCTGGAAATACAGAATTAAAGCTACAGGTACAAAAAAGCAGCAGAGGCCAATGATAGAGTTATATACAACTTTGACGCGATCTTCCCCTTTCCAATCCAGGCTGCAGGACAACTTATGCGAAGCAACCGTGTATTTGGACCATCCAATGATGGGCATTATTGCCCAAAATAAACAAATTCCTCCGCTTCCGAATAGCATACTCAACTTGATTCGATGACATGTATCATTCCAATAGGGATAGCAAATAGCAATAAATTGCTCTGCTGACAAAACAACGACAAGAAAAATAGACCAAACTCCAAATAGCACCTCAAGAAATGCAGGTATTTTGCACTTGGAATCAGCAAAATGTCCAGAGACTTGCATTGGAATTATTACTGACACATCAGATATGTAGGCAATAGCTTGTAACATGTCAGCTAAAGAAAGGACAAGTATGACTAATGTGCGAAACTGTTTAAAGTTATGTTTAAAAATACTGACAACCAAAACACCGATATTGAACATTGTCGAAGTAACTGCAATTAGTGACGTGAGCGTTAAGATGACAACGACAATCCAGGTTACCATTGTCTCTATGAGCAAGAAATTACCTTAATATTTACTGAGAAGGACACTAGAAGTCCAAAAGTAGGATCCTGTTAAGTGATGCTTTCTAGATGCTCAGAATATTGACTAATACGACACACATGCTGCAGTTTTAAAACTGTCGTCTCATTTTGCGTACAAAATGAGTTTAGAATTTCTAATCTAAATGATAATTTAGTAATTAAGATATTTTGGAATAAAAACCATGTTTCTCACCTTCATGCATACTAAAGTTACCAATCTTTATTAATCAATAAGATTTACGGAGATAAAGTTTGCTCTACACAAATAATCGTAAACTTTATTTTTGCGCACATTCTTATAATTTAAAAATGGTATTGTGTAAGAACACCGTCTTCTTCAATTTTCCACAAATCGGGTCTCCCTATTTTTTGCCTTTTGCAAAACAAGATGTTCACCTGCCATGGATATTGAAATTCACAACAGTCATTTGATTTCATAGGCATGGATGCTTAATTACAAGACGCTGCTTTCCGACCTTTGAAAAAAACCTAACATTCTTGGCAAATAGGCATAAACCGAAAAGGTATTCCTGTGCTCTCATTGCTACAAATTTTACCCAAGCCCTTTCTTGAATTTAATTGATGTTTGGATGATGAAAACTAAGTTAAACCTGGGACACGATTCTTGACAAAAGTTAATCGCAAACTACTAGCAATAAATGTTTTGGACATTGTTGATAAAATAAAGTTGTTATTATACCACCTTTTTGAGGAAGAAACAATACATGC
The DNA here is from genome assembly GCA_024741275.1 of Chironex yamaguchii. Classification (NCBI taxonomy): domain Eukaryota; kingdom Metazoa; phylum Cnidaria; class Cubozoa; order Chirodropida; family Chirodropidae; genus Chironex; species Chironex yamaguchii. The sequence goes on along the minus strand of JANTCA010029303.1, from coordinate 1,814 downwards.
ACATAATTTGGACCTGAAAAAGTTTTGAAGACAGATAAAGTAAGAGGGAGGGGGCACTCGTTCAAGTACGCAGACAGAGAACTAAAATCCAGGGATCCGAGCCTTGAATTTGAATTCAATAACAAATGACAATCTTGTTCAAAATTACATGTCAAATTAAAGATGTCAAATATAAATATTAACCAACTATATAACTTATATGCACTAATGTACACGATAGACGTGGACCATTACTATAATCGCTGGAAGTCAGAGAATGGCAAGGTCCCTGTTCAAGACAGCAACCGTGTTAATTGAAACGTCTTGTAGAGGGTGCAACACCTTAATGCACCACTGTAGAGTTTTATATATCAAATCATTATTATGTCCAGCTCTGGCGAAGAAGTTATCAATAGTTGTTACAATATAGTGCTTTTTTAGACTTTTAAGCTATTGGGATTGTTGGCCGATGAGCAACACAAACAAACATTGAATTGGAATTATTTTCTTCCCAAACTGTTCCAGTTATGGCTCACCAGCGAGGAACCTTTCAACCAACTTCGACCCTTAAATCCTGATATCGGTTTACAACTGTTCATAAATACGACAAAATGTAATATAATGGGGCAAACGAATTGCCTTTAATTGAAAAAATGTACCGACACCTTCAAGAAACTGTTTTCAATTTTATATGTAATGGTGGTCTTAAATCTAGCAGCAACAGCTTGCATGAAATAGAATCAATTAACGAAATAAAAAATATCCCTAAAGATTTAGAAATCCAAATACGCTATTTTCATTTTGAAGCTATACATTATTCTGTCTTTACGATGGTGTGTTAACACCATGCAATTGATTTAATCTGATTTAATCTGTTCAAGAAAGGTGGTTCGTTTAATTTCTCGGGAGTTACTCTTGGCGCTATCTCAACCTGGTCTATATACCTTGTGGGTGCAAAAACAGTGCCAATAACCTCGTTATTGCTTAGAAATCGTAAATTGCCATGATACAACTACATTTCAAACTAGCAGAACAGAGAACATTCTCGTATTCTGTGACACTTTTAAAACATAAAAGTTTCCTTTTCTAATATCAGTTATTTCGTCCACTTAAACCATTACAAAACTAAAATAACACTTTTCTTTGCCTTCGTCTGTTGTCCTATGAAGTTCTCCGAAAAATCTCCAAATTAGACTATCAAGAGTCATCATACAAATGCCAACATGTTAGAGGAAAATAGACGTTCAGAGACAAAAATTAGGCTTCAATGAGTTGCTTCTGTCGACGTAGAGCATCTCCGTAATACTCTGATGAAAAGCTTTGAAGATGCTAACCATCTGATCTTCATAGTCACGTGGATTAAGCATCTACATCAATATTAAATTTGAATAGTCAAGAGCTTTGCTGGTCCTAGCTAAGATACATGATACTGTCAAGTATAGTATGTACAATTTTAGTCTACGAAATGGGGATATCGGGAAATTTGGAAAATCTGTCAGTGTGGTGGTCTCACACTAAACTACGAAAACAACTTAAATAGTAATGGAGGTACCACAGAACGCTCTCGCCGTTTAACAATCAACTGTATCTGAAATACGACGTTGCAGGTTCTTACAGAGAAAGTGAATCGCTCAAATGACGTAAATTGGTTATGTGGTAAATTCTCCAAGCAAGGAGTGGGATCCATAGGCACGATCCGACTTAGGGGGGGCGGCGCCCTGTTTGCCCGAAAAAATTACGCAGTGACCCATTGCTTGTTTGTCGAAATCAGTTATTTACTCCCTCAAAATGTACGAAAAAACATGCGTTTACAATCGTTGAAAGGCATAAAATTG
>JANTCA010029292.1:0-21838 GCA_024741275.1 Chironex yamaguchii | reverse complement strand
CTGAGGAGTGTCAGACGAAAAAAGCTTTTAAGTATGACTTTAGCGCAATGTCGCAAATTTTCAAGGCGATTTTCAAGTTTTGTACCACAAAAAGGTTGTTCAAATAAAAACCCTTTTCGAAAGCATGAAGCCCTGTTTATAAATAAAGTGACAGATGAGCGAAAATGTACTAATAAATCCATTGAGAGAAAGAGAATTGAAGAAACAAAGAAAGAAATGAAATGTATATAAATAAAGCACTGAGGCGTAGGGATAAGATCTAAAACAAAACTAATGGGGTAGAGGAATGTTGGGAGTTAAGTGAAGGGCGATCATGTAGATCGAAATCGTGGTAGGCTCAGTTTAAAACTGGGAAGTCATCCAATGATGCAACATGACCAGATTGGTTAATGTGGTCCCAGATGGCAGAAGGACCTGCTTTATGTATTTCTGAATGCTCCCTGCCACTTGCAATCAAATTCCGTGAAGTTTTTCCAAGGTACAAAGCATTCCAGCCAGGACAATGAAACTTGTAAACAACGGAAGATTGCGTGAGAGCTGGAAAGTACTCTTTGAAAGGAAAGAAAGATCGGTTGTGTCTTGGAGATCGAAAGACAACTATTAGTAATTATTATCGAAAGATGTTATTAGACTTCTCATTAAGTCTTATATGTACTGAATTAGAGCGAGTGGGAGAAAGACTTAACACAGTGATAGTCGTCGTAATTTTGGTTCTCTAAAAATTAGGCAATGTCAAAAGTCGAATAATTGTACTTTGATTCTTCTTTTTGTGTCACAGAGAATGCGAAAGATCAAGCCATTTAAATTACAAGATGTAGCTAGAGCAATGACTATAGACGATAGAAATCGACAGATCTCCTTAGCTTTTCATCGAATTTTAAAGGCAGAAAGTAAGTTTTGTATTGAATGCTTAAAGAAAGCATTGTGTTTTGCGCTGCATACAAGTAGTGATCGTAGTGTCTGGAAGATTATGCAAATTTTCATCCTTAACGGTTTTATACATGACTTTTGACTTTCAGTAATTCGCCTTAGTTTGTTGGAAGTTCCCGAATTAGTTTATTTCATTTAATAAATAATATTTACAACATTTTATTAGAATATCGCATTGTTATTTGGAGAGATACGCCAGAGGTGGATGCAGCTTCAATGTCTCTGATACTTTAGATCCATTGCTCAGTCCAGTTTCCGACAACGTCCTTTTGGCAGACCGTTGAAATACGTGATTAAACCGGGAATCGTCAATCTCTAGTTTGGCGTTAGTCACAACATATTTGAAATTTTTTGTCGATAACTAAGTCCACCTTGTAAACTTTGATGCCAATTTTTGTGAAATTATTAGCAAGAGTTTTCCTTCGAATTTGTAAATTCATGATATTCATCAATCTACTTTATTTCTGGCGTGAATTTGACTTCTTTCTGGGTGTTATTGAAGTCTAACAGATCAAGCTAACGCATCTCTTCAGTTTGCAAATTGTCGCTACGTTTTTGATTTAGTTCGAATAAATAATAAAGGGATGATAGATTTCTTTGGACAAAACTGTGGACGAACAGGTTATCCTATTAACAGGAATGATGGATTTTTTCATGGACGATCTATGTTGTATACACAATGTAGTATTAACTTCGATCGGATACTCCTTAACAGAAATGAGTCCTTCCGTATAAAACTTGTTAATTTATCACTGAGACAGCCAAACAGCAGCATAATTTTAAGCAGTAATAAATGGATTGAACAATAACATCTATACACAAATTTTAACTGAAAACTCTTGTTAGTAGTTGCAAAAATTTTAATATAAAACTTCAAAAGACGTCCTTAGTTACCGAGGATAAAACTTCGAATCACCTGGTAGCTAAGGATGAACTGGAGAACCCATTTCCATTTTACGGGCGTCCGGTATTTTGAATTGTGCTTGACAATAGGGGGTGCTCCTGCCAAAAGTGAGCACCCGCAAAATCGAAAGCTGATTGGCTACTTTCTATTTGTGGGTGCTCAAGCCCCATCACTGATTGGTTAAATTCAGTTATAGCTGATTAAACCTCGGACGCGGGGGTGCTCGAATGCTTGCCAATACTCAGAAATATACAATTTGATCCATGGATTCACCAGATGTCAATGACTAGAAGTGGCATTGGAGATTGACTACGGGAAGACTTCCAGATGTCAATGTCAAGGAATAGAGGTGAAGCAACATCAAAAGTCGTTTACCATTGAAAATAGTTGAAATTGTGAATCCAGTTGTTACCAAACCAAGTGTTTTTGCAAGAATTAAATCTTGTTATTGGAAATTTGAGGGGTGCCGGGGCACCTGTAGCACCCCCTAGATCCACCACTGGATACGCTGTGCATGGTAAATTATAAATCATTTCCCTTACCACCTATTCTTAAGTACATATGGCGTTGTGTTAATGGTTTTAAAAGTATAATAAGATGGCATGAAATCACGTCAATTCGGTTTCATGTTGTACTGTATACCGTACATCACTCCTTGCACTTTGCGTAATGCCATTTTTTGGTAATACCATTTTTTTTGTTCAATCGTAGAGAAGGCTCTGCAATCAGGAGCTTCCGTGGTAAGTTGGAATTATAATAAAATTTGTATTGTTTGAAATATTATCACTGTTTATACGGGAAATATTGGTAAATAATGCTAAGTGTAGTCCAGAAAAGTGTTTTGCCTTTTTAAATAGTTATTTTCTATCTTGACATTTTCATAAATGTGGCCTAATATCATTTTCATGTATATTGTTTATGCTTACTGAGTTTGCTTTCTTTAACTTTGTGGCTTCTTCTCTTTTATTGTCGTTTCCTTTATTTATTCTTTCCTTTTTTTATTCTTTCGTTTATTGAGACCAAAACCTCGTTCGTATTTTTAAAAGCAAATTCTAGAGCAACACTGCCTATGAAAAGCATCTTGTTTTTAGTATTCAGACAATAATGGTTTGTGATTTATTGTACTATGGCGTGTATCCTATCTATTGACAGTCTTTCATGTCTTCTTTCGCCATGTTGAGAGGCTTCTTATTTTTGTTGTGCTGACAGTAAACATAAATTACCTTTCATTAATGGTTCTTATAGTCCCTACCCATTGAAGGTTTACACAAAGTTTGTTCTTGTTCTCTTTGATATAGGAAAGAAGTAAAGTGCTGATTGGCCTTGTTTCTCAATTTGGAGGTGATTTGTCAAAAGGTACTGCAGTAAATTTATTTTGGTAACACTCGTTTTTTTGTGATGTATTGACTTGGATGTTCAAAGAAGCTTAAGCAGGTGATGATTTTGATGACGATGTTGATGATGATGACGACGACGAAGGGGTGGTGATGGTAGTTATGACAATGATGATGATGATGATTACAATGGCAGTGACAATGGTGAAGACGATGGTGATGGTAATGGTGATGGTAATGGTGATGGTGGATGGTGATGAAGGATGGTGGATGACGATGATGATGATCTGGCATGCTTATGCTGACCTAAGTACAATAAGAGATATGCTTGCTTAATTACTGTTTTGTCAAAGCAATAAAAAATTAAATTGTTGATGAAATCGTTATTCGATGAGATTGAAAATTTATCTACATGTTTTACGGTGTTGACAGTTTTTCTCTATTTTACACGTTTTTATTTTTGTTTGTCAGGTCTTTTGACCTATATCCTCGAAGATTTCAGGAATAGATATGATGTTGCTGTTATGTGGCTTTATCACGAGTATTTAAAGGAGGAATCGAAATCACCTGGGAAGACAATTCTACGTGATTCAAGATACAACGCCTGTTTCGTTGACATTTTACTGGGATTGCAAACAACTTTGGATCCAAGAGATAAGTAAGTGGGATATTGTATTTTGGCACATATCTTTTCTTTTTTCTTTTGGTGCTTACTCTTGTAACTCTTCTAATTAGTGCGGCTTTAATTGTACTTTTGTCTTCTCTGTTTTCTTACGTCTCTATCTTTCGTCAAAGTCAAATGTTTGATACCAATCGCTTTCTATTTTGTTTTCTTTTGTCATCGCTTTTAGTTGAATTTGTATTACCCATGATGATTTCCATGACCAGTTAATATAAGTAAAGACACAGATGCATTTTACGTTTCTCTGGCTTTTTGTCACACATGAGATGATTTTACTTACTTTTAGACTATTTTCACGATTTATTTTGGAAGCCCCTGTATTCTCACACTCGATTTATGATATTGTGAAAAGATATTGTGAAGACAACGTAAGTACAAGCTTGTTAAGATATTGATGAGTTTAGAATGTCTGCAGTTTCGTAGTTATGCATTAGAATATGTGTAGTTTTGTAGGTATACTTTAAAATATGTGCAGTTTTGTAAGTATACCTTAAAATATAGTCTGGTTTGTAAATATACCTTAAAATATGGACAGGTTTGTATGTGTACTTTAGAATTTGTGCAGTTATGTAGGTATGCTTTAAAATTTGTGCAGTTTTTGTAGATATACTTTCTGTGTCAACAATCAATGATTTTTCCAAAAATATTTGGTCAATTGCTACACAAAATAAATATTTTAACAAGATTCCTGTCAGCAATGTTTGCTTAATATAGAATACAAGGGAAAACGTAAAAAGTATATATTCCAAATTGGACGTAAACTGTACTGCAAGAGCTGCCAAAGAGCATTGGGTGCGCTCAGTGCAGTTGTTACTTTATGTCATTGCCGACGCCAGTTAATACGAAGAAAACCTTCATACAACAAACCAAATGAGATCTGTCATAGCATTTGTAATCACTGTAATTCGTTTTCACAAGTTGAGATATACAGGTATGATTTAATTTAAGGGTAGCTAAACGTTTCCACAGAAGTGCAAAGTTTTTTGGCATTGAAGACCAATTATCAATTAAGTCGTCATTTCATTTTTTGTGTGTTTGTTAGTGAATATCAAAGAGAGGCCTGGGTCCATTTAAAGGCGTTTAAATTAGTTTATTGGATGGGTCTGTAAGAGTGTGTCACTCAAGCAGTGTGTTAAATTAGTTTATTGGATGGGTCTGTAAGGGTATTCACTCAAGCAATGTGTTAAATTAGTTTATTGGATGGGTCTGTAAGGGTATTCACTCAAGCAATGTGTTAAATTAGTTTATTGGATGGGTCTGTAAGGGTATTCACTCAAGCAGTGTGTTAGAGATCGAGTACAATGCAGTAAACCCGATTGGTTTATCACTATATGTTGGTAGTCAGGTGCACTTACCTTCCGTGGCTTACACGATTAAAACCGCAAAAGTACATAAATTTCTTGGTAGATGAAAGCTGCATTTATCGACCTAGAAGGCCTTAGTCGTATGCAATGCATTAGGTTTGTTCCTCACACTTGTAGACAATGTAGCCATGTGTAAAGAACAGAAGTAAAGTTCTGTTTGTGACTCACTACATTTATTAAGTCTCTGATGTCCACCGGCACACGCATCAATGCTTGTTCCATTTTTTTTTACTTTCCTCGTTGTTGTCCTTTGCCGTAGTATTTCCTGTGCTTTCCTGAGTTGCCCATCCGTTTTTTATTCTTTCTATCGTCCATTTTTGTCCATTCGTATTCTATGTCTGTTTAATCTCATTTCTCTTCACACGTACATATATAACATATATAACACCTTCCTTGCATTGGATGAAAGCTTGTAATTGGGAGACTGGCGGATTGATAGTTTTCTTTTCCAAAAGGGTATTAAAATTACAAATGTTTATTTTATCTATCTAAGATATTGATGTTTTTATTTCAGGAACGGTATTTGGTTGGCTTTGCGACTTTAAGAGAAATTATAGCAAAAAGTGGATCAAAGGCCAAGGCATGGTTGCAGTTGCTTTTGGAGCTCACAACAAGGGAAAAAGAGCAGGTAAATTTGACGTAATAATGCTTCTCTGTTGCCAAATCGGCAAGGCAAGAGAACATTCTGGACTCGAGAGAACACACAGTTTGACACACGTTGTGTGTTTTATTTGTTTTTGTTTCTTTTTTTTCTGAATTTTATTGTCTATCTACTTCGATTTACGCTTAATTGGTAATTCTGACGAACTATCCAAAAGGACAAAGTAGACTTACAGAAAAAAATGAAAAAGAAGAAGATAAAGGAGTGAGGAAAGAACCAGACCATTTATTAAAGAAACAAGACAAAACAAATTAAAGTATCCTAATTCATGTATACTAATTTGTTTAACAGTATCGATTAACCTTCTTTACTTTATGTTAGGTGAGGGTACAGGCCATCCACTCTGCAAAAAAGTTGCATAGTAAATCATCTTTAGCGGAAATGATCGAAGTAAGTATTCGTACTTGAATAAATATTACTTTGGTACTACGTTGTTGTGTCAAACAGGGCAAAAAGAAATATATCTTGATAAAAGCAAATGGAAGGACAGTAAATTAGAATATTAGAAAAGTATTTGAAGTATAGGAAATGTAGAAATATAATGTCATTACCAATGGGTAGATAGAAGTTGTTGTTCCTTTGCAAATGATCTGTAGCTTGGCTATTTCTGTTGTTTGTCAACACCCTTGCTAGCTTTGGTTTAATTAAAAAGCGTTTTCCCACTTAAATTCAACACCCTCTGTTTGCTAGGATACACATCATGTGGTAAACGTTTTATTTTGCTTAGGATAATTAAGTGATCAAAGAATTCTTAAGACATGAAAAGGTGTGTTGTTGTGAAAATAGCACGAGTGTGTTATATATGTCATAAATCACACATGATCATATATTACTGGTTTATGCAACTACAAGTTCATAAAATGTTGTAACTACAAAGAAACAGAGAGTTAAAAGACGAAAAGAATTGCTGGACCTTTGCAGGGTAAGCAAACCTACTCGGGGTTTAGCACCACAAAGGAAGACAGCTCATCAGTCGTTATACCAGCATTATTGAGCACTGTATTTATCCTATCTTTTATTTCCTTGTATTTACAGAAATTTGCACTCCATAGCTTACAGCAACTAGTTAGAGACCACCCACCACCCAAAGAGACAGAAACTGGAGTTTTAGGTAAATGTTGAAAAAATTACCTGTTATGACTGTTTCCTATAATGTAAGTAAATCACAATTAATTGATGAAACGAGTAGCATTTGATATACATTGCAGAATAAGGATTTGTGTCATGTTTTCGGCCATGCATTTGGCGTCTGGTAGCGTCTGGTAGGTGCATACCTTTTTACTTGTTTTGAATTGGGGTTTTCTATCTCGCCTTTGTCACATGCTTTTTTGCCATTGTTGTTATTTGGAAGGTAATTGATAATGAACTCCAACTGTTTTTATTATGTATGAATTCGAAACACAGATAAGGACAATGACTATATAAGCATTTGGGACAATCTTCATACTTGTAACGGAGCAACATGCAAACGTAGCTTACTTTAATTTGATGATGTAAATGATAAATATAGAAAAAGTGAAAACTCTAACATCAAAGCACGCTTACCTTTCCATTTAGTTATATCAGTCTGATACTTTCAAAATTAATTGGTACATAAGCTTGCCTTTTGCGTTTGTTAGTGTCATGAATAATATAATTACCAAAATTATCTACTTTTATTTTATGTTCTCAAGATGAATGTGATTAATTTCATGTTCCTATTGATTTATTATTGCAGTGGTTGCACCTGGTGAATGGTCTGATGATGCGATCAAATCATGTCTTTATCTTTATTTGGCACTCTTACCAACAAACCATTCCTTATTTCACGAGTAAGTGCCACTTAATCTTTTATGGGACTTGACGGGATGCTTGTACGGTGAATTGTAATGGGAATTTGAAGTTGACATATGCAATTGCTGTTTAATCCGACACATAAAACTGATGAGGCATTTGTTACTACCAAACACCCAATCTATTTTAAAATTCCTTAGTGGAGCAACGTTTTACTACTGTCATGCACTTATAAGGATTGTGTGACTACAATAAAAAATAGCTTTGTTGTGTATAAATTTCTGTGCCAATATGAAGCTCGATATTTAGGCCACACGTCTTAAAGGTATGGTGATGGGTAAAACAGCATGTGTTCTCCAAACTGCATTTCGATCAAGAGAACAAGCATCTGGCTTTGCAAGTTAGAAAAGGTTTAAACTCCATCACAAAAATCCAGATTGCACTAAATTGCACAGAGACGACCGTTTTTGGATTCTTTGAAAAACGAGATCCTCTTTCAACTTAAGTACTTTGGGATCTGTATTGAAGTAGTAACACTCCTCTGGGAGTGCATGTCAGTCCCTTACCCTAAGATTGGATAGTGAAGATTTGACACCGGTTTCGTCGTCTGCACCTCGACCAGATACTCTTGTGGCGACGGCCCATCACTAGAAGTGGTCACCTCACTCAACCAGGGATTGAATGATTACTGTTACTCCAACCAAGAACTGTTCCTTTTCAGCCAGATCCAGAAACTGACCCTTTCGTTACATATATGCTCTTGACGAGCCCATTCTTGTATCTACTTTGGAAACCCAGTTTGGTGAGCATTGTTGGCATTCGATGTCCTATATACCCTCTGGAGCCAGGTTCTATAGTCAAACATTCAGCCTACCATCCGTTTTTGTCACACTGCTGCATGAGGGACACATACCTATCTTCCTTTCGGTTTGCAGGCATGTCAATGTCGTCCTCCCAACACAATGTCAGCTCGATTACTTTTACAGTCTTCTTTTTCAAGACACTTAAGTCAGGTCTTTGTGCTGTTTCAACCACAGGGAATGACAGCACTTCAGCCAGGTTAGCTTCTACTTCTCACTGTCCTCTCCAGATGGGATCATGCTGCAGTTTAGGTTGTCTGCTTGGCAGGACGGTACCCTGCTTACAGACGTTGATTCGATTCGCTCTTTGCACATGTGGGATTTTTAACTGTATTGATTATCAGTTTCAACACCTGGTTGTGGCGCCACGTGTATCGATATTTCAGTGCTACGGGACAGTTACTGAGAATGTGCTTCAAAGTACCCTTCTTCCCACAAGTACCTGTTCCACTGTCAGCTACCTTCGAGCATACCAGATTAGCAGGGCTAGGTATGCTGTCATAAGTTGACCTTATGAGAAAGTTTAACCTTGCTGGCTTCCAACTCCAAACTTCATGCCAGCTCAGCGTCCCAGGCAACACCTTGTCAATGCTGTGCATTGACCTTGCTTTGCAAACTGAATGAGCTGAAAGTGCCGATCCTTGATGACTTGAATAATTGCGTCCCTTCTTTCCGTCTTGGACATTGAAGAGATGGCTTAAAATGACCGGAGCCCAAACCAACAATTTATGTTTGTACAGTTCCTCTGATATCATGCAGTGTAGTAACTGATTGGCTTCCTCAGTGGCTTACTCTGCGTTCCACTTGCGCCATGTGTACACCTATGGAGGATTTGCTCGAATGGCTCTGTCTTCAAACTCACGAAGCATCATGACTGAACTGTTCAATGACTGAGGCGAATGGCAGCTCCAGAACACTTCTATTTTGGTAGAGGGTAATACTTGCCATTATCCTTGGCGACCGCAGCCACCTTCTGATGTAGACATTACACTTGGAGTCAATCTTCTACACTCGGCTAACTCCAACCTCATACACGGGGAGAGGCCACATCAAGCGAGGGTACTGGACAAACTGGAGAATCCACACGTTGTACTTGCCCGGCGTTTGTGCTTGTCGATGGCTTGCAGGCCCTCGATAGCCATGTGAAACAGCGTCATATCCTCATGCATGCCACTTAATAATGTACTGTACAGCCTGTCAAGGCTTTTGACTGCCTGCTGAGCCTCTGTAGGCATGTATTCTCCTGCTATTCTGAACTTCGTGTTGACTTGTCTCCTTCTGTGCAACGTCCGACTCCTCAATTTCTTTGCCTTGAAGTACACTCTGGTCCATGTGATCAAGTTGTCTAAACGATTAAGGATACTATTCATCACCACTGGACTGTAGGCTAGGAGGGTGATGTTATCGATGAGGGCTTTCTTTATGTTTGAGTCAACGTGGTCACAGTTTGTACCACACAGAATGACTTCACCTTCTTGGCTTTCTGGATACTGTCCCAGATCATGCTGGTAACTTGACCACTCGCTTGGCTAGCACTCGCAGAAAGAATTTTTGGGTCAGTGTTTAGGAGGGATATGTGTTTAAGCTGAGAAAGGCCTTCTGCACTGCACCACCTGTCCGGTATCAGTTTCTTCCTCCAGACCTCCCTGAGGAGTGCAACTAACCCGGGCTTTGAGTTGAGAACATCTTCTGGTGCCTGCAGCCTCCTTCTCTGAAGTGCCTTCTTTTCTGCTCGTACTTAAGCTACCTTGCGCTCAAACCGCATTGCGCCAGTTGGCTTTGAGTTCGATTGCTTTGCTTCAAGGTCTTTTTCACATCCAAAACTCTCGACGCCTGTTTGGTAGGTGACATCTGCCAGTTTCTGTAGGTTTTCCTCTGTAGAGCCTTTGACCTGCTTCTGCAGAGTTTCCATCACACTTGCCTCAAACTCCTTATGCTGTACACTCTCTGTGAACTTGGGCCACTTCGCCTTCCTGCGCCTCTGCAGTCCTTCGTGCTCTTGCTCAGCTGTGCCAACACTGGCACTTTGCTATGCTTCCTGGACAGCATCTACACCCGTCTTATGAACCGAACTCCTGCGTTGTTGGGCAGCTTTCTTACAGACCTTTCCTTGATGAATTCGGAATCCACGGTATCTTGCGATGGTCTTACCACATCATGTAAGAGTGATACTTCTCCTCCATTGACCAACTTCATTGGCCATTTTTAACAGTTCTGTGTCGTTTCCAATATGCCGTCCGGTAGATCAATTATTCTCCCCGGGTCTCCCTGGATCTTGGGAGTATTTCTCCTTGTCAGGACTTTTGCGAGATGATACCATTTTCGGATTTTTTGCAGGTCAAGATCCTCTTTCAACCTAAGTGTTTTGGGGTCTGCTTAATAGACAGAAAGATTTCATTTAGAAACTTCAAATAACTACATAATTTTGCGCGCTTTGTAGCATAGGTGTGTTCCAAAACCCGAGACTCAAATAAAATCCAGCTAATGAATTCCTCCTACCCACCAAAAGCCAAGGACTTGATTTGCCCTTCGCCATATTGTTGTGATGAAATGGCACATCGGGTTGAGTTGGCTTTTAAGTCTGAGTATTGTAAGTTCAATCCCAGTCACTCATAATACAGCTATTGTGGTAACGTTCTGTTCTTGAGAGCACTACCACGTGACAACGTACGAAGGTAGGAGAAGGAAAAATCGTTATGGATTTGTTTTGGCTGCATTAAAGGTTACATTTTTGTCAGAGGCTCCTTTCTGTTTTCCTAAGCATGATTACACTGTAGAAACATCAGCATAGACAGCCGACTTCCACACATCCTTGTCAGGTAGATCATTATAGAGAAAGAAGAGGAAAGGACCAAAGGCAGTACACTAGTGAGACCCGTCTCGCAAAATTTTGGAGATCGCAGCAAGCCTACTTGTAACCTAAACAGATCCTTACCCAAATGAGCTCAGATAGGCCTTCATTTTCCACTGACACTACCGTTTCTGTACGGATATAGATCCGCTGCCCATATCAGACTGAGATCACTTTCCAAGCTTTACTCGTTTGGATCCCGTTCAATAGACGTCCAGTGTATGCGCTCGGATCAAAGTGGGTACGGATCAGATACGAGAATCAGAAATTTTAAGTCTCGTTGCCGATTTAAAATAGTACTGTGGCGCTACACGAGGTAAAGTGGAACCGTTTCAGCGAGGTTCCCAGTGTAAATGCGTACTGTTTTTGATGCGATCTAGAGTAAACGCTAATAAGAATCGTTACGAATGCCAATTCGTTCCATTCCCTTTTGGCACCGTACCTGTATAGAACTGGATCCTTTTTGTTTAGGTACTGATGGATCAACCTAGACATTTTGTTAAGTTACTTTTTTCTTAAGCTATTGATTTAAGTATTCATGTGTTACCTATGTTTGTTAGATTCTAGGATCATACATTCGATATTCAACGTGCTCAAACAATTTCGTACAGGTTTGAGCGAGAATAAATCGCGATAGGTGGTTCCAAAAGGTCTAGTGTTTTTAAATGAATTCAATTTCTTATCTTTCTTTTGTTCTTCTTTTTGGTAGTCTTGCTGAAGTATATACAGAAGCATCACCACTGATCAAAAGGACTATCCTGCGTCATTTGGAGCATCCGGTATGCATCAGGGATGTAATTTTAGTTATATTGTTTCACTAGAAAGGATCGGCAACGCGTAAGAGGCGGGATTGAGATGTGCGCAAATGCTTTGAATAAGGTTAAGAGGCAAGAAATATGCTAAGGGCTGAAGCAAAGAGATGGATTGGTGGCAAAGATAGAGACAGAGAATATCGGAAAGTATGGAAATAGGAAGATACCTCTAGTGATATAAGCAATCGGAGGTGAAGTACGAAGAAAGACGGGAAGTAGAAGACTAAGATGCATCATCAGCTGGTGGACTGCAGGAGGCGTATAGAGTGGCGAAAAAGCAGGTGGCATCAATGAAGGAGTCACAGTTTATACTTTATGAATTAAATAAAATGTTTCACGAAGCAATATTTTTCATAATATCTCATGACTGAATTGATTGAAGAAGGTCTTATGGAGTTTGTTTATTAAGTCTAATCGCTTGTTATAGTTTCATGTCTTTAACAATGAGATTATTGATACAAAAAGGTAGTATTCTGTGATTACTGTAGTTGACAAATTACTGTCAATAAAGCTGTGAAGAAGGTTGTACAAGTATCAATTATTTAGTCCTACTCATTTGAACCGAATGTGAAATAATAATGATTGTTAGACATAAATTATGGAAGTTAAAAAGTGCTGTCAAAATTGAAAACGTTGATGAAAGGAATTTGAAGTGAAATTACAGTATGCTACGGAAGGCTAAAATATGTTTGAAAGTCTGATACTGTATATCAACTGGAGTTGCCATCTAACCTTGTCGATAGTTCATGTAATAATTAAACTCTTTCGTTCCTCAGGTTCGTGCAGTAGGAATGAAGTCCCCAGAACTGCTCAAACTTGTAGAAAAGTGCCCGACTGGGGCTGAAACGTTAGTTACCAGAATTCTACACATCGTCACGGACAAAAGTGAGTAGGTTGTTTTCTTTGATTTTTACTTGAGTGTGTTCTCTCTTGACAAAATGACTATTCACTCATTGCTCTAGCTCATTACTTAAGACTAATTAATTCATGATAATTGATTTAGTAATATTGTAATTTACATTATCCGAATATCTTAGTGCTGATTTGTTGCCTTCTGGTTTTTAATAGTTGTTACTACTCGCCGCAGTCATGAGGCTTAACATTTGGAAACAGAATCGATTCAGACTGCAAGTGACTGGCAACTGTCACGCTTGTAACCTGTAGATAGTAGCATTCATGCTTGGATTATGAATTGGAGAATCTGTTTCTGTAGGTAGTCATTTGAATTTGCTTACTTGTGAAGCAACGTGTAATTCATGAACTCGACAGTGCTACAAACAGTTTTGACGCAGGTCTATTTTGGAAACACAAGAATATCTTAGATAGACAGGAGCTTTATGAGCACATGAGTGGTACACTTTTTATGAGGCACAAGAATATCTATTTTATCATTTCATAACAAGTAGTAGTTGTCTTTAATAAAACTGACTTTTATTTTTCATAGACTCACCAACACCAGAACTAGTGCGCCGTGTTAAAGAATTGTACAATAAACGCGTTTCTGATGTCCGATTCCTCATTCCAGTCCTTAATGGTCTGGAAAAGCAGGAAGTGATTGCAGTTTTGCCGAAGTTAGTTACACAATCACCTAATGTGGTCAAGGAAGTTTTTAATCGTCTTTTAGGATCAACTCAAGGTAACTTGTGTTTCCTATATGATGTTTGCAACGATGGATTGAACTGTTGTTACCTGTCTTGTAGAGTAGTTTTTGTTTAAGAGTCTTTGGTGCGAAATGTCATTATGTTTTACAAGTTTTGAAGGTTGTTTGCCCTGGTACACAGAGAAAACAGCGCATATGCATTGTTCTGTTCTTGAAAAGGCAAGTGAGAAACAAACTTTATATTTTACTAGTGATATACTCGCCCCACGGCACTATTTTTGTAAACGATTTTTTAGCCATTGTGTGAATGGAATCTGCTGAGATGAAGGGCAGAAACTCAGCAATTTGCAGACAAAAGGAGTTGGTTAATCTTTTAAGCTTGGCCGATCTCTTCTCACCTCACTAGATCTCTCTTCACCGTCCTTTTTACGTTTGTTTTCTGATTGACCGCTTTCGATTTGCAGCCGTGCGACTATCTGGCGTTCCGTACTCTGTAGGTTGTCGACACTCGTAAAGACATCGAAGGAAAAAAGCTTTGTTTGTTTTCATTGTGAGTCACCGTGGAAAGCATGACTCGTCTTTTGTATAAGAGCGCACTCCATGTCAAGATGTTTTGCAAAAATTTGAGCATGTGTACTTCGTTGTAATGCTATTACTAGTACGTTTGCTTGGTTCATTGTAATGAGATAGTTCTAATGATACAAGCTGGGGTTTGTTGGCTACTTGACCTCCGCTGGCTACTCCCCACTTTGATTATTTCTAGGCGACAGCTACATGCCTGCTTGTAGTAGACATGTAAATGCTCGGCAAAGTGTATACGACTTTGAAGGCGTGTATGATATAGACACTTGCTTTGTCATGTATACTGTCAATCTCATGAATCAACTTGTACTTCTTCATTAGGCGGAGATACAACAACATCTGCTGGACCCCTTGCGCCAACGGAGTTGTTGGTAGCACTACACAATATTGAGGCTAAAAGTGATGTCAAAGCAGTTATGAAAGGTACGTATAATGCCGTTAAAGGATGCCTGGTCGTGTAAATGCATAATGTTTTAGTTAAAGGTTATCAGTCATTACCATTTACGTGTTATATGATCTTTAATAATTTGATTTTACTTTGTTTCAAAAGCAGATGCCCTACTTAGGTGGTACTTGAAAAAATACCGTTATCTGTGCTTGCATAGTCGAAAATGACGCATTTAAGTGGACACATCGAGTTGAACAGTTTGGGTTGCCATTGCCGTTGACATAAAATGCATTTGAAGTTAAAATACGATTTTATGATGCATTGAAAAATGATCCACATAATTACACCGTTTCTGTGTCCGTAGGTGACGATTATAGAATATATTAGATGGCACAAACATGTTGAAAAAAGAGCGCAAAATTCGTCAGGATGAGCGCATTAGCGGAATGATGTATTTTGAGACGCTAATACTGGGCCTCGTATCATAGCTCTCTTTTCTCCTATTTTTGTCGGTAAAACGATGTTTGATTTTGAAGCATTTTTGTTAACATAGCATTTAATTGGCGTTTGATATTAAATAACATGTCAAATGATATCAATGACTTCTCTATTTCTAGTAGCGGCTTGAACTTTTGTTTTCCTGACATCTTTCACTAATTGCCTCTCTATTTACGTGTCCGTCTAAAACACTTCATCCCTGATTATTATGTTTCACTTTTTCCTTGGTGCTTTGTGTGGTATCTATCATGGTCTTATATACCGAGTCTTGTGTTTTTTCTTCAGCAATCAGTTTGTGTTTAAATGAGAAGACAGTTTACACACAAGAAATTATGGCCATGGCATTGCAGCAACTATTGGAACAATCACCGCTTCCAACCTTGTTCATGAGAACGGTGAGTATTTTACTCCAGTTATAAACGCAAGCCTTTAATGCCTTGTACATTTAAAAAACGACCCAGGACCACTGTGATTGAGTCACGTGACTTCCGTTATAGTACAGACTAAGTCACGCCCAAGCCTACTTTTTTGCATAGGTCAGCATTTCTCTTCCTTTTTTCCAGGTAATTTTGACACTTGGCATGTACAGGAGGCTGGTTGGCTTTGTAATGAACATTCTATCGAAACTTATTAACAAGCAGGTGAGTGTTTTCTCATTTTATTTGTTATACTATATTTGAAAGATATAATGTATTGGCATGATAAACATGGTATCTGAAGGGCTTTAGTACCGATTTACATCCATGAAATTATGTACACAGTTAGGACAGACGTATTCTGTATTATTTAAACACTGTTTCAGGTTTAACGTACATTGCTTTTGACTGAAGCATACGGTGATCAACGTCTGTACTCATGTATGATATTGATTCATTTTTAATACCATGTTTAGGTCTGGAAGCAACCAAAAGTGTGGCAGGGATTTGTTAAATGTTGTCAGGTATGTACGATGTTACTTTTAGGTCTAAAATATTTGTGTGTGAAATGAACTTGCTCTTGTTATGAGCTTTCCTCGTCCGTAATGATTTTGATCTTTCTCATCTTAGATGACCAAGCCTCAGTCATTTCCTGTGATCCTGCAGCTCCCTCCACGTCAGTTGGAGAACATGTTTGAGGTAAGTAACATTGGTATGCCTCATTTCTGTTATTGAATATGATGTGAACTCTTGCTTGTCAATGTTGCCTTTCTTCTAATCATTCGACCATGAAAGTCACCAACATGTTTAGGCTATTACAAATTTTGGTAAGCATTTTATTGTTATATGTTAGCAAGCTGAAAGATTCGTATAAATTAATGTGCGTTACCGTGATCACGTTTTAATATTTCGTATTCCATTGCAGATGAGTCCTGAATTAAAAGAGACATTAATAGCACATGTACACAACTTTGCACCCAACCAGGTAATTGTTTACAATGTTGTCTGTTATGATGCTGGACCATATTTGCATTGATCAACAATTTGTATTATGAGTTTTGTATGTAAACACGTTTGTTTCCTTCTAGTTGATTGCATATGTTTAGAGGGGAAAAGGAAGTAATCCCCTCAAAACTCCACAGCTAGCAACGCTGACTATAACAACTGTTGGAGTTCGTGCTTGTGTATCCAAAACAAATATGGTTGTCTGTAGTCTTTTCATTGCACAGTATTTTTAACGTTTTGCTTCAGCCTTTCCTATTACTTCTTCGTATTTCATTCTTCTTTTGGCTTTACTATCTGTTGGTTTCGATCTTTTGTTTATAGCAGATTGTATTTATTTGTTGTTTTCGTGTTGGGGTCTTATTTGCTTTTATTTCCTCGGTCTTGATTTTTTTTATTAGTGGCCAGCTCTCTTTTCTCTTCTTCCTATACTCGAGTACTAGGCCTTTCTCTATAGTACATATCTTGTGATTTTCTAATTCTCGCTTTCTCTCTCACATGTTTGTTAACAATGAGCAATTCTCCCTTACTGGCATGCGAGTAAGCTGGAAAGATTAAGTAAAATTCTCAATAATTTGGCCTCATATTCACGTACGTCAGTTAAAGTTACCCCGGGAATATTACGTTGCAATCATCTGTGCTAATTAGTCAACATTAGGTAAAGTTTAACTTTCCTTCATATTCATTTTTCCTATGAGCGGGTGCATATTCCTAAGTCGGTTTTGCAAGTGCTTGAAAAAGAAACAAAAAAAGAGCAAGAGACAAAAGTGGAACAAGAAAGTGAATCAGGTGAAAAGCCATCATCAATAAAGAGTGAAGAAGTGAAAGCTGAAGCTACTGCTGATTCTGATAATGATGTTCCATTTGAAAGTTCTGGGGATGAACAAGATATAGAAACAGTTCTCGCAATTGTTCGACAGGAGTCAAAGGAATAGCCGAGCATCCAAGTTAGCAGTTGTTTATTTGATCCCACCATTACATACTGTTCGTAAAGTGAAGTTGCCATCTGGTTTGAGTAGTTTAGTCGCTCCTAGGAAAGATCTTTATAAAATTCTTAGACTAAGTGACGATATCGATGCTCAAGTCTCCACCATGTGTTCGATTTAATGTTATTAAAGGCAAAGGCGATGATTTTAGTAATCTTACGAGAAGAAGGAATATCGTCAATTAATACTTTTGAATCATTTACACAATACCTTAGCTGGCTGTATCACCAATATGCCAGTAATATTTAAAAGATACCCCATGTACGAAAGGTGTTGTATTGACATGTAAGTTTTAAAGCAAAGGAACTTGTGGTTGTGACAGACTCTTAATTACGATATGAATTGGACAAAGAAGTAAAATGAACCACTGACAGATGTATTTGTTGTGTTTTCTGAAGAAGGAATGCTAGTAGTCATCGAGATGACCAGATATTCAAAGTGAAAAACATAGGTGATCGGTTGTCTATAAACGATCAAATAATGTAAAAATACATTGGTTTTTTGGTAACTTTGTAACCTATTTCATTGTCGCATATCATTTCGGCAAGGACGACCACGAGACCACTACATCTCTGAACTCCTCTGACATCTTAAAAAACACCACTACAGGTTCACCACTGAGAAAAGACTCACCACCGTTTAACAAATTAAGAAACCTAGACTTTTGCATGCTCTGGCACAAAAGTCCTTTTTTCTTTACTTTAATCTTTCTTCAAATCAGTGTGTTTTTCGTCGTTTTGTCTCTGTATTGTGCATGTTTTCTGTAAACATAAAATTACTAATTTTGATAGGTTTTCATGAAGAAAACAATGACCCATCCGCGAATTTTTTACCTACAAAGCCGTGCTTCAGTCACTCGACTTAAAGTTGTCTCCCATTATTTGGTCAAAGTTTTTTGTCTGTCTAACTGAACTGTCCTGTTTTTTCGTATGGTTTATTGGCATGGTTAACAACTTGTAGGTTGAACATTTGTGGATGGTTACTTTTCTCTTCCATAAAGATTGTATATTGTACTAGCCCCATGTGAGCACGCTATTGTGAATTATTTAGTTATTTTTCAAACAATCAACAGTGTCTCAACTGGACAATCGTGAATGAAGAAGCCTTCATTAATTTCTCTTAGATGGTTTGCAGTCAAGAGAGCCTGGTTCCATACTCGCAATGTCACTTGTTACAGTTTAGTTATGAAGTTGAAAGTGTAATATTTACAGGATAACATAAAACGCCTGACGCGTGCAGGGACGGACTTACCAGGGTTTGGGGGATGCGACACCCCCAATATTTTTGTGTCATCTGGTAAATTTTGTTTTGATTCGGTAAAGAGCTTTCTTGGTATTTGAAGAGATGAAGGTGAAATTGATGGAGTTATAGAAATAGCCGTTGCTCATGTCATAAATATGGAATCAATCCACAAGCAGAGTATTCAAAGCCATATAGGTCACGAAAGGTTCCATCAAGGTTTAATGAGAATATAGGTGATGCCATTTTTCACACTTTCAAAGATCATTACCGCATTGAAATGTTCAATGTCATTGACAGGCTCACAGGAGAGTACAGAGATATCGAGAAAGCATTTGCTGAGTCCTTTGGTCCTCTAAGATGCCTCCATCCACAACTGGTTCATAAAGCTACAAAAAATGACTCCATTCTCTTGTGTCAAATGTTTCCCGGTGATCTCAAAGATGCTGACCTTCAGTTTCTTGACATCAGATATAAGAAAAATGATATTATGCAGACAAACCCAAAGACAATCTGTGATGCATCAAAAGTGTTGGCTGGCAAGAGATGCCTGTATCCCCATCTTGCAAAAGCTTGCTGCACCAGTATCTGTAGCAAGTAATGAGCGTTCATTTTCAAGATTAAAGCTGCTGAAGACGCATTTGAGGTCGAGGATCTCTGATTGTTGGTTAGACAGCCTCATGATCATTGCTTGTGAAGATGATGTAACAGACAGGATAGACGTTGAAAAGCTTGCCGAGAAATAGTCGAAAACTGAAAGCGAGAAGAATTGAAGTTTGATAATTTTTTTTGAATTTACAGTTAAAGCTTAGCAAACGTTGATTCAGTTTTTATATAAGTGAATACTGTGTAACTTTACGGTTACCATTGGAAATATTTGTTACAGAAAGCACAGATTTAAGACATTATAGTTATAAAGCAAAATCTGCCAGCAACTTCCTAACAACTGAAGAATTTGCAGCCTAATTGGCAGATTGCAGCATCAGGAGAAAAGAGTGCCTTACACAACTTACAATAATAATAATAATAATAATAATGATGATGATGATGATCCTTGAGCAAGGTTTAGTACCCGTCAGCTCTCCTCAAAACAAAGAAGTACCGGGTTGGCATCCGGCAGGGGCTAATCTGTCCTTTGGCCAGGAGGGGGTCTTTAGTCTTAGTTGACAGCCCTCCTAGAGATGGTGTCTCGATATAAATACTGGTGGTAGTGCAACCCAAAATTCACTCTACCTCTTTCGAGTGATACATGGCTAATCGAATTTATGAGAATAACTGTGTAAATGGGAGCTAGAGATGATCAGAAGAGGAATTGATGAAGAGGTCTTAGACGATGTAAATATAACAAGTGAGGTTAATGCTGAAAGAAGCTCAACTAATAATGGTGTAAACGAATTGGAAGAACTGGAAGGCGATATGGATGAGATAAATAGTGTTGAAGTTGCTGTGGGCGCAGGTGATATGAGCCAAGAACAGGAGCGGATAGTTGAGGAATTGAGGCAAATAATCCTAGAGGGAAAGACTAGTGATGGAATCCTGTTCAAAAAAGTTGACAAGAAGTCCTTAAGAATTTATACTGAGAAAGTTAATTCAGCAATCTGCTTTGTAAGAACAAATAATATCACTGAAGCAAACAACCTGATTAAAGCAGCAAGTGTGTGGGTTGCCGAATAGATGAGATTAAAGAAGTTTGAAATTAGAGAAAGAAAACAACCAAGGTGGAAATGACGGATTGAGAATGATATTATTGTCTTGAAAATTTGCGACATTGCGCTAAAATCATACTTATAAAGCTTTTTTCGGATGGTTTTATGTTAAAAAGATCCTTCAAAAGGAAATGCAGTTGATAATGTCATCCAATTACATTTGGATGATAGAATACATGGGAATGTTTGGAGTTGCTGAGAATATGAGGAAGTTAGAGAAGATTATGACTAAGTGGCAACTATCACTTACATCAAATGGACAGACTCTTGGGGATGTTCACGTTAAAAGAGGAATCTTGCAATGGGACAGTCTATCACCACTTTTATTTGTAATAAGTATGATACCAATGACAATAGTTCTGAGGAATGGTAAAGCAGGGTATGACTGGGTGGAAAAGCAATTTAGCTTAAATCACTTGCTCTTCAAGGATAACTTAAAGCTTTATGCCAAGAACGAAAAGCAGATTGATTCGTTAGTACAGACCGTACATATATTTAGCACTGATATTGCAATGGAATTTGGAATTAAAAAGTGTACTGTTCTCATATTAGAGAGAGGGAAAATCACTGCAAATGGAGGAATAGAACTCGCAAAAGGTGATACGATGAAGGAAGTGGATGAGGAAGGCTACAAATACCTAAGTTTAGTTGAGCTGTATAATATTAAGGAACAGGAGTTGGAAGACAGGACAGTGAAGTAATATAAAACGAAGATTAAGATTAATGCTAAAATCAAAACTGAATGGCAAGAACAGAGTAATAGTGATTAAGACGTGGGCATTGGCGATATTCGGATACAGTGCTGGCATATTAGAATGGAAGAGAAGCAAGTTGAAGAGGATTGATAGAAAATCAAGAAAAGTCATGACTACATATGGAACACTTCACCCAAAAAGTGACGTTGACAGGCTGTACATGAAAAGATAAGAAGAGGGTAGAACATTCAGTAGTGTTGAACTGGTAGTTAAGGGAGAAGAGAACAGTTTGGGTCAGTATGTCTTGAATTCCGGAAAAGAGTAGATTTCAGGAGTTTGTGTTGAAGTGACAATACACACTGATGGTACCATGCCGAATAATGATTTCAAGAAGCAAGTGGCTGAAGATCTTAAAAGTAAATGGATGGGAAAGAATATGTACAGTCAGTTTGTGAGGGAAATACCAGAAAAAGTCCAAAAGGAGAAAACTTGGCAGTGGCTATCAAAAGGCGACTTAAAGGTTCAGACAGAAGCTTTACTGTGTGCTGCACAAGA
>JANTCA010029281.1:0-21840 GCA_024741275.1 Chironex yamaguchii | reverse complement strand
TGTATGTATGTATGTATGTATGTATGTATGTATGCATGTATGTGTGTGTGTGTGTATGTATGTATGTATGTATGCATGTATGTATGCATGCATGTATGTGTGTGTGTATGTATGTAAGGATGTATGTATGTATGTATGTATGTACGAATGTATGTATGTATGTATGTATGCATGTATGTGTGTGTGTATGTATGTATGTATGTATGTATGTATGTATGTATGTATCTATGTATGTATATATGGATAGATGAATGGATGGATGCATACGAGATCAGAAGTTTTGTGACTCTATGAATGAAGTGGAGTTTGGTGCATGATTATCATTTGTCGAGGTTATCAAGAACTTTCTTGGAAACAATAGCGCTGACAACTAGAAAGAAATCGTAAACAACATGCTGGAAAATTTCAGAATAATTGGCATCAACAAGAGCATCACAGTATATTTTCTTTACAGCAACCTGGATCACTTTCCAGAAAATCTTAGTAAAGTTACTAATGAGCAAGGCAAAAAATTCCATCAGGACATAAAGACAATGCAGGAAAGATACCAAGGAAGATGGGACATTAAAATGACGGTAGGTTACAGCTGGACTTTGAAACACGATGTGTCCAACACGGAACATTAAAGAAAATCTCAGAACGCAAATTTCTTCCACATTACGTCATTCAGGATCAGCAATAAACTCCTATCTCCTATTTGACTCTTGTACCTATTTGATGCAACAAAACAGACTCCTGGAAAATTGTTTCACAGTTTTTTTCTTTACGAGTCCGAATATGTTCGGATCCAGGAGTAAAATTTTTCCTAATAAGAGGAATCTTTTAAAACTGGAGGTAACGGTGAGAAATGAATATCATTTTCAGATTTAGCACCCTCAAATTACTTAACAACAATTATAACATTTCCGACCCTGCGCCAAAAAGTTTTTTCTGACCAGTGTAATCAATTCGCTGTCGGGAGTAGGAGAGCGCGTGTATTACAAGAGGTCAATAATAAACAAGTACTCATGTGCAAAAGCAAATAGACGTAGATTACACAAAGTTAAATAAAATGTGGACGTCGATATGTAAATATGCTAACAAACTAGAAGAAAACCACAAAGATACTCACTGTATACGAAATAACGGCAACAATTGCATTTGTTCCAAGAGGGAAATTGTCAATCCCGTATTCGTTATACGTTTCCGTTCTGACAAGTGGTGTCTGTGCGGTCTAAGAGTAAGAATAAATAACTTAGTAACATAATCTGGAAACAATTCTAACCCACAAAGTACCCTAATATACATTTTAAAATCAACTAAAGGAAAATGAAAACCAAGTAACGGTTTATAAGTGCAACAGATAAGACTAGATGTAAAGTAAATATGAATGAACGTCTAATCTCTTGGTGTTAAACTTGGGTGTTCAACCATAAACCTAAACAACCTCTGAAAAGCTGGGCATCTTAACACTAATAGTCAAAGTTTGTTAGTCACTTAACCCCAACTATCTATTTATGTCATAAATTCTGGCACATACGTGTCCTAGCATGAGGCTTTTTTCGTATAACTACAAGCCATTCATTTGTCATAGTTTTCACAAGTTTAACAAAAATATGGAGAAGTAATGTTGTCTAAAGAGCAGAAGTTAGGTTGTAACGACCACCTGCATAAGCTTTGAATTAGTTAAACAGATAAAAAGATATAGTTGGAATTATAAGGACAGAACAGCTTCAACTTCATGCCGCTTTAAATTTAGAACATTCCGAGCTGGAGACCAATTTACTTGATGATCAAATTCAGCAACCAAGAGATCAAGACGGATTTGGTCATGCTTTGTTTGAGCTCTGGTGTAGATGAACCCTAAGAGCTCATACATAAAGAAGCTCTTTGACATTTTTTAAAAGAATACGCAAATTATCACCTGCCTGGGTCATGTAAGTGGTCAATTTTGGGACATTTTCATTAGAATATCCTCAAGAAGGGTGAAAGGAGCTGCCTAATAAAATCGAGAAGGTCTCGGGTGTCCTTGATTTTTAAGTGCTTTGTGATGCTGTATTACTCTGTCAATTCAGATCAACTAATCGATTGCACCTATTTTCGCCTTCAACTGATCTTGGCGGATACCATTCACGTGTCTTCAATCACACAAACAGAAGTAACAAATGTGTGACAATAAACACTTTAACAGGAATAACTCTGATTGGTATCTGATGTTGCATTGATGGTGAAAAGCGAATGGAAAATAGAAAAAGGGAAATGGAAGAAGTTGCATTTGCTGGAATGTTTTCTACTGTTTTAAGAAATTCTGAGCACTCTTGTATATGAGCACTAACAGTTGGATTCAATTTGCATTCACAGATTATTGACTCAGGTTGCCTAGCGTGGCCACGTTGTCATTCACACCATCAACGTAACGCATGTCAGACCTGATGAGAAAATCTCTTTCTTACAACCGACTAACATATAGCCTAAAGGCAATTTTGACGATCACAAAATCATACCTGCAACCAATACAGTTTGTTATCATTTCTATGTTTTAATGCTTGACACGGTACACCAAGTGTTTGTTTACCCATCTGAAATAAAAAAAAAATCAAAATACTGGCATCAGTATAACTTAACAATCACATTAAAACGTATACGAATAGTTAAATAAAACCGGAAAAATGTTATAGTATTATTCCACTAATACTAGTACTCAAAGAATAACAAATGACAATAAATAGTATTGCACTAACACTAGTTCAAATCGTAAGGATGCACTAATGCTAACACTACGTTTTCTTTCTAACGTTCATTTTTCCCCAGGGAGACCCACATGGGGCTTCGCGATGGTGACGCCTTTGCTGTGAAACGTGGTATTAAGGATGGATGCCCTTCTAAATACCACCGATAGCTGGATTCGAACCACGACCTTGGGATTGAAAGTCGACGCCTCTAACGACCGTGCCACGGTTGCCCTTCTATATACTCTTATACACGGACGCTAACACTCTGATCGTAGAATTGAAGGTACTCCTACTAGTTCTCTCATGTTACAAATCTTAGTAATCTATTTGTAGTAGTACTTTAATCATGACAAATCGTAGAATTTAGGAAAATAAAACCGTCCTCATACAGTTGGGACTGGGGACTTGAGTTGTTGGGGAGAGGCAACAAAATTAGTCACCGAAAGGAATAGCACATCTGCAAAATAAAGACTACGTGTAACAGAAACTGTCATTATCGCAAAGATTCTAGCTTTTCTGTCACGGGGGCAACTGCTTCAGAAACCGGGTGTTCCTAAACTTTCAGGTGGAATTCATTTCGCAACATTAGCGTAGTTTGTGGGAGGTAAGGCTTATACTGTTATGATATCTATCACATATGTAGTTTTACAGTAAGTATTAAAATTGTAGGTACCCATACCATATACTTGTTTTCAAAGGCAACTTTAAAAAACGTATTGCAAACCGTTCAACTGAACATATACCAGTGTATATGTAACATGACCTATGAACAACAGGAGCAATATTATTCCATGAATTTATCACCTACTTTGCGAAGAAAAAGGTACTAACTGACCACGTTAAATTAACCAGGGTCTTCCACCCAAAAGTATTACATCTTACCCACGAAGTCAAACAGGCCAACAGAAACGGCTAAGAGACTGATTTTCTATTACCTAATGCCATACACACTTACAAAGGGTATATTGTGTACGTACAAGGTCACATTTAGTCTATGTATGCATCTGTTTTAAGTCGTAGACAAGGTAGACAAAATTAAACCTGCCAGGACACGAGAGAGGGCAAAGTTTGACTTCAACTTCATTCCTGCATCAAAATTGAATGGATAATGGTTTATCGAAATTGGTAAACCTTGAATACAATATGCAGAGAATTCATTGTTGTTCTTAAGTGTTTATTTTTAGTAACATGCTTCATCTGTATCAGACGATATGTTTGGTTGAGTTATCTTTGACTAAATACTATTTCTCAGCTATTTCTCATTCTCTACAGCTTAAAAATTGTCAAAACGTTTAAGATGTTACGTCATGGCATATAATTTTTTAACATAGTGGCTCTGAAACCAAGAATACATTATCATCGGCATCAATAATATGCTCTTTACCCGTGCCATGAAGTTTGCGTGTGGTCGCAACTGAAGTTAAAAATAAGACTAATCAGGCATTTCTTGTTAGACTCGTTTCCGAGTCTGCGAGAGCAAGTGCGCACGAGGCAGTGATTAAAACAACCATGGTACTATTTTGTGGAACAGTTTAAGAATTAGCAACATGAAGCACATGGTAAAACTGACTTAGAAAGATAACTTTTAATTTTTCTCCTATCCATGACATGCTTTACTCCGATTTTATACATTTTGCTTCTTTGGCCCTCGTACGGGCACTTAATTCATGAGCAACACATTGAGAGTCTTACGCGCAACATAAGACTCAACTTAATCTTTCTTTCATGGTCCGTTCAGACGTCTGTGCTCCAGAGATCAACTTGCAAATGCGCTTCAAAGACCTTGGACCTAAGTATACGTAGGTTCAAGTCTATGAAAGTTCCGATCTACGTAAAACAAAGTATCACCAAATAGACAACGAGAAATAAGGGCCATTTTATCTAGCAGCTTATTTTCTACAACCAACAAAATTTCAAACGTGTTATCACCGTTCTAACACTGAAACGGTTTTCATTCTTGTGTCTCCGTTGTCATAAATTTTAACAGTATTTCATTTACGCTGTTCGAGTTAAATATGAAGGGTCAGCCTTTCTCGAAAATTCTAAAAGAAAATGTAATAAACTGGCACGTTTGTTTACAAAAGTATCTGAATAATGCCACTTTATACAAAGCTAACAAAACGCATTTTCACAACAGTAAGATCAGAGGAATGTGTTTCCTTACTTGACATTGATACATGTTTCTTGGACTTTGATTGAAATCTGAAAATGGCGTTAAACTGGCTACAGCACTCAAAATACTAGTAGGCTTGAGTTCCATATGTGTCGTCACCTATTTTGTATTAAAAGAAATATGAATGATGTTATGTTTTCTATGATATATGTGTCAAGTGGGAGGAGGGGGTTCGAATTGTGTGGCAGATTTTGGTTTTGTAACTGGATGGCTCATCACAAGGTAGAATGACAGCTACAGGCCAAAGTCGCTACATAAGTAGGAGAAGGAAATTGTAGATGAGGAATAGTGAGCAAACAGAAAGATATGTGTTGTGGCAATCATTTCAATAGCTTCTGACTGATTAGTTAGATGCCTTGTTTTTTGACTGTTTGGGTTATACTGTCTTACCAACTGATATTGGCTGTCTGACTCAGTGCCAGTTCACAACGTACTGGAATTTACTATCAGGAAATGACTGTGTCATAGAACTATTTTTAGGCAAAAACCTTTCTAGGAGTTACTATAAATAGATATGAAATCATATTCCAGAATGATCTAGAAACCACATTGTAAAATATAAGAAGCTGATTTCAGTAGGAAAATCAGTCTTCATCAGACAACTGCTTTGTAAATAAGGTAGATTGTTGAGTAGATATTATCAAAAGGATTTTTACTCATTACTTTGGAATTCCTGATTGCTGACGTCGAGTCAAAGATACAACAATATGGGAAATAGTAAATAGGTTGTTGCTTGGAAAGTTTGGAGCATCGGTGTTAGAAACAACTCATTTAAGAAATGGTCATGCAAGGGAGGCAACATACGAAACTGAGACAGAAGATCCAAAATAGATGCCAAAATCAGGGGTAATTGCATTACAGATTCTACCAGACATTTGATTACGTAAATTGACGCAACTGGCTCCAGCTTTAGCTCATTTCTGTCAACAATATTCAATCCAGGCTCGGATAGTGGACTTGTACCGACAATTATACCATATCCACAAAGTTGGCTGAGCAGACCAACATGCTACGTTGTCGAATGAGGTAGAGATGTCAAATGCATAGTTATCTGGCACGTGGTAATTGTAGATATATATGATGTAATGTAAGAAGATATGTAAGTGGTTTCTGAAATAAGCGGGCGTGAGTGTGCAGTCTGAGTAGAAGTGGCAGTGTGTGTGATGTAAGCAGAAAAGAGAAGTGTGGGTGGAAGTGTTTGGTATGAGCAAAAGTATGCTGTGTAGGTGTAAGTGTGTGGTGTGAATAGACGTGTGTAGTGTCATTGGAAGAGTGTTGTATGCAAAAGTATGTCATGTGAGTGGAAGTGTTTAGTGTGTTGGAATGCGTGAAGTGATAAGGACTAATGATATCTAGTCTCCATTGTGTGTGGATGTGGACATATGTAATATGAATGGTTGCGTGAGAAAAAGTATCAGCCATTGAAACAAACAAAAAAGAATAAGGCCAGATACAGCAGAAATTGTATTATCTGGAAAACGAAGTTTAATGAGAAAACGAAGTCTTGCGACGATAAACATGTTGTGTATAAAGAGGAAAACACTCCAATAAAAAGGCCATAATCATTTCTTAACGTATTGAAGACATTCCATTCTTCACCATCAGAATACTTATAGCCCCATATAGCGCTGGTGTAGTGGCAGAGATAATTAAGTGATTTAATAACATGGGAAACTAAAAAAGAAATTCTAATCAATATATCACACTGACTCTTTCAGTATGTAAATGAGCATGGACTTAATGTTTAAATACGAAGTTACTATTTGCAAAGATTAACAAGTATAGCCTTAATCAGGTAAAATTTTCGCTAATAAAACAGGGAGGAACAAAATTCCGTCTTGCATACATTTTGACCAATGCGTAGCAACGCCTTCATCAATTGAACCTAGGTCTCTTGAATGCAAACAAGTTGCCACTTCTGCGGAATAACTAATTTGTTTGCCGAAATCGACGCAATAATCTATGAAAACAAAATTTATTCCGAGCAGACAGCATCAACTAGCAATGACTTGTATTGCTGCATACTTTGGACTAAGGAATATCACGTACTTTAAAATTTAAAGACACTTACTCCATCATGTATTTCTTCTCGGCAAACAGCAATGTCCATGTAAACCTGTGGAGAATAGCAGTTAGAATAATGAGGCAGACACGAAAGCAGCAAAATTTAGGGTATGGATAATTAATATATCAATGAAAATTAAAAATTGGCGTATTGGGAGGAAAAGGAAGTTTAATTAGGAAATAAAGTACAAATAGTGAGACAATAAACATGTTGTGTATGATGAGGAGAACAATCCAATAAAAAGGGTCATAATTATTTCTTAACGTTTAGTAGACATTCGTTTCTTTATCAGCAGGAAACAAGAAGGCAAAGAATGGAATGTTGAAAAATGATTATGGCCATTTTTATTGGAGCGTTCTCCTCGTCATACAAAACCTGTTTACCGTCGCAGTACTTGTACTTCGTTTTCTAATAAATAAATATTAGTAGGGATAAGATTTCATAAATTCCATATTGCATCATTAAGTTCCTTTCAAGTGTCTATTCGTGCATGTCAATACATATGAACACACAGGATTAAACATGGTGGTTGGATTCTTTGCAAACAAGGCCAACCGAGTGGTTAGGCATACATTTACTCACATGGGGTCAGTCGTTTTTACTCCCTCTTATGTAAGTCCATGTGAAGTTAGACGGAAAGGGAGCTCATGGGGTCATTTGCTACAACTTCATCATTCATCATCATTCCCAGCCAAAGGTTGTTCAATGCAGGGCGTAGCGCTTCTCCGATTTGCGCCACCTCCTCCTGTTACAGGGAATTCCTCCCCAGTTTCGCCCCAAATATCTGTCGACATCGTCTCTCTTTTTTCTATTGCTCTGGATCTCATTCTGTACCCCTTGGGTTCCCGCTCAGTCAGTATCATAGTCAATTATTTGTCAGATGGTCTTGCAATCTGCCCGACCCATCTAATTTTCTTTCCATTTCAGCTTCAATTATCTCTCTGACTTTGGTGTTAGCCTTTACCAGCTGTTAGTCTTTCTGACTTTCCAGGTTATAGCAAGCATACTTCCTTCCATATTCCTTTGTGCTGATTGCAACTTTTGTATTTGTGCTTTTGTCAAATTCCATGTTTCACAGATATTATGGTCGGAATAATGCAAGTATCCTACTCGATTTTCCGAGTGGAATGTCTTTGTTTTGGAACGTCATTCATTTTCCCAAATGTACTCCAGCCCATTTCAGTTTTCCGTTTTATTACCTTTGTTTTGTCTGTATGATCAGCTCTTATTTCTTGTCCAAGATATACGTACTTTTCCGCCTCTTGTAGTGTGTCATTTCCAACATCAATTTCTTTCTTTCCTACTCTTCCTTAAACTTCCTTGCTGTACAGTTAAACAATGAAAATGCTTATTTGTTTTTAGAAAAAGGCATTCATTCGGGTTACCGTCTTTAAATAACTGTTACGAAATAACTTGTTTCTCTTCATTAACTCGCATGCAAGCACTCATTCGTTTTGTACCAATAGTACAAACTAGGTTACCAATACCCAAGCAATCTTTCCCAATAGGGACAGACAATGTGTTTTTAAAGCACTGCCTCTACAATTCGTACAAGAAAGCCCCAAACTGTTATGCCTTCTACTAAGTTCTTTACCTGTTCAAATGTTCCAATATATTCCACTGTATCAACAATCAAATTTGTAACGGGTCGTATCATACGTGCAACATTTGTGAAAATAAATATGCCTGGATAGTGACTTGCAAATTCCGTCTTTGGTATAAGCGTGATCTCAGTGTGACTAGGAACCTGAAAATGAAGATATTTAGTATACGATAGATGGTAAACGTGTGATTTTTTGAGCTAAAAAGACAAAACGGGTTATTTCAAAAGGTAATGATTTTACGAGTGGGGACAAGGTGAGGGAACCAGCGCCACATTTGTAGGTGGCAAGAATACCTTCATGTCAGTAACTTGGGGTATGTAGAATGACGGGAACGTGTAATGTACACTGACTGGACTTAGACCAGAACGGCAACCGCAACAAAAGCACCAGCTTCAATAGTTGCACACAAGGAAAGCATTACGCTCATGCCGCATAAGGTCTCGGATCGAATCCTCGTCTATTTGGAATTTTGCCGTCAAGTGCCTAGAAGTACTGCCGTCTGACCGTTCACTTGCAACGGGGTGTCCTATTGAGCTGTTTATCTCAGTAGAAAAAGCAGTCAGATTTGCAGTCGTGAGTCCCGGATTCAACGCCCTGGTCGTCATGATCATAACTTTACATCATCCTTTACTCAAGACCGCCCTATCGACTTCTATAAGAGACACACTGATTATGATTCATGGTAAAAAGATAAATAGAGGCTAAAAGACAACAATTAATAAAAGATAGTTTCACACCAAAGTGGCATCAGCAGTACGCGTCTGAAATTTTTTAAAAACTTGAGATCCATAACAGTTTTGAATACCACGTTAACTGCAATTGAGATAGCATGGTGTCATGTCATATCCTTCATCCACTTCTAATGAAGATCTAAGAGGACTGTGAAGATGCTCCCGACGGCATCGTTGAACTCCTGAGAAACACTATTGCAGCACTGGAGGGTTCTGGCAGAATTTCATTTCCTGTCACTAATAAGGGAGATTTCTTTTCCTGCGAGGGATTCGAACGTGCACCATGTCTGGGATCTTTGATATGGGTGTAAGCACTGACTATCCGATCACTACTCGGTCACGCGCCCTCCTGTGTTGAAGTCTTTGACTCTGATGATAATCTTATACCACCTCTGTCTCTATTGGGCCAGAATCTTGAATTGGTCTAAGGCAACGATCAATACGCACAGAAGGCAATATGTATCTTAACGTTCTACGTTTTCAGTTGGTCACGACGAGGGCAAGGGTGTGAAGAGCAGGTTCTAAAGCGCCAGGCAATCAGCGCTATGATCCAAAAAAGTTGACCGAAATTTACAAGACATGGCAAATGTGAACGACATGAAGGCAAAGCGTTTCACCTAAAATTTAATTAAGATTTTGTATCTAGAAAATGACCGGTGAGTTTGAAGTCATAGCAAGCATTACAACGTAATTTCTGTAAAAACGTTACAGAGTGTCAGGATAAGAAATATTACGAAGTTTCATTGCGATTTTACCTGTGAAAATGATAGCCGGCAAGTAATCGAGTGAATTGCTTAGTAACATCGATAAAAAAAATTAGCTTAAGTTAACTAAAATACTTGAAGGCCACCTTAGCTAGAGACGAAAAATTTGGAAATACTGCGCAACTAAGGCCGAATGCCAGTTCAACATTTCTAGGTCAAAGCGGTATAGTTTTGCATACATTTTGATCTGGTTGAATAACAGCTTCTGCTGGGGCTATCCAAGTCATATAGCTCAACGGAAAAAGACCAGAAAGTAATGAAGGCAGCACAAATTGATGACAAACAATAATCATTAATTACGACAAGTGAGGATTACCTGTGCTCACTGACATCCAACCATTTTTATTTTTTCGTTCATTCACTTTTTCGTTCTTGTGTATATTTCCATTTACTTTGGCCTTTCTTTTTTCCCATGTTTGTATGGTCGTCGTCTCTATTCTGATTGGTCCTTTTAACCTTGGGTTTGTCTCTGTACTCCTAGCATGCATGGCTAATATGCTCCCAATTAAATCTGTCGCACGACAAAGCCCTTATAGATTGAAAATTCGAAGATGGATCGTTCCTGTCTCTAAATGACACTTAGGTTGGAAGTATTTCATTTGTAATATACTAGCCCTAGAGCACTACATTAACGTAAATCATTTTCTGAGACAATTTGGCAAGGTAATCGAGATTGGTTACAAATTTTCCTTACGAGTAGCAAGAAAACTAGAACTTTCGTCGCCTCCATACCATTGACTGGAACACTTAACCTAGATTTCGAGTAACCTTCTTCTAAATCAAAAACAGTTTTATATTGAAAAGGCGAAAGACCAAACAGGTTGAACGGAAATATCGAGACCCTCTCCTACATATACAAACAAATTCGCACGCAGGCTATTACGATGCCCTGCCTGAGTGAAAGGCATTTACAGTTGACTACCGATAAGAACGAAGGTACAAAATCACTATACCTTGTGAGTACCATTTACTTTTAGGTACCGTAATGTCTGGGTAAATTCCATCGCCATTTGCTCGGGAACACTTCCTATAATTTTTCCATCCAGTACTACCACGTAGGAATCAAAGGAGCCGCTCATTTGGGGCCCACTTATCGGTGTCATCCCAAATGTGCAAAAAAGCTTAGGCAGAGTTGTAGTTGACGCTTTTTCAGAGACGACCTGTAGTAATAAAATGGATTTATTTATGGAATATTGCCAAGTGCCTTAAATATATAACGTTTTTCCTTGTCGTGAATAAATTTTGTATTAAGACTGCACCAAAAACCTGTTAGAAATTAAGCCACTCTAAGCAGTTACCTAGTGCGTTAAGCATCAGTTAAACAGTTTTATATGCGGCAAACGTTTCTCGCCAAACTCGCTTTGGCATGCATGACTAGCAAAATTTCGATAATTAATAAAATGGAGAACAAATATGAAATGGGATCGAAACGAAAAAGCACGCGGATGAATAAAAGGTAGTTAGCTTTCTCTTGACATTTATCTTGGGCATTCGATGTGGAACGCCTACTGACTTCAGAGGATAAAATAATGGCACAAATATAGAAGTAATCCAAAAACACTCCTTCACGGTCCACTATCAAAAGAAACAAATATGTTGTCAATTCTTAACGAATTTTTCAGAGGAAGTACAAGTCAAAAATGTCAAATTATCATCAGTGGATGTTATCGCTATCAAAGATTTTCTACAATAAATTATTGAATACGCAAAAAGGTGTTCTTAGCAGGAAATAAGATAATCTATCATCCATACCTATAAGAGGACTTAAACAACACTTAATCATTGCTATATTCTCTGATTTCCAAGGCGGTTAGATCGGAAAGGACGTTATTTCAAGGTAAGCGCCCTTCTACATTTGTTGAGCTAGATTCGATTCAAAGCAAGAAACAATTTTAGTAACAAGTGGCGGAGTGGACCGGGCACACATTCTATGTCGTTGGTTCGGTATCCCTCTATTATAGAGCAGGTGAAAAGTACGAAGAACGGTTCGGATTTGAATCCTATCAATTTCAACTTAGATATATCTATCATAATAGATTAACATCCCACAAAATACCTCCAGTACAAATATTTTTCAATGCATTCGCTGATAATGAGCAAAGCTTATCCAATAGATAAATTTAAAAGACGATTTAAAAGGGTTTTGCTTTACACGGCCGACTTTGATCAACATAATCGTAGACAAAATTACAATGTTAAGACATCAGGGTACAACGTTGTAAAATAGCATGTGTTGTTATACCTCACAAAATGCAGCCAAATGATTGAGAAGCCCACATGGTGCTCCATCAGGTGTATGGACTGGACATAAAAATCCTGAGAATAAACAACAAATAAGACGAATGTAAGAAAAGTGTTGACATGGCAGATACCAAAAAACAGTGACACAAAATTATACTCTCTCTCTGTACATTTTTCAGGCGATTTTCAAGTTTTGTACCACAAAAAAGTTTGGGTATTCTACGTGTCCGGAAAATGTATTTTTTGACCTTTTTTCAGTAGAATTTTGTATTTGATTTGATGTAAAAGCTTGGAATACTAGACAACAGACTGTTTAGCATCTTGCATTAGGGCATCTTGATATACTAGGCTCTAAATGCAAACACACAATTCTGATTCCTAAATAAAATCTTTCGAATCTAATAAATATTGAAAATTAAAACAAATATTAGACAATTATTAAGAAGGGACTTCAGCCCCTAACCCTTCTACAATTACGACCTTGACTCTGACACACAGTTCCACAAGTTCACGAGCAGGATGAGATGATAAAGAACCCTTTTTTCCGTTTGGAGGGGAATAGATGACGTGCAGTCTGAAAACAAAGGTGCAATGCTCCAGGTGGTCGATCATTAAAACATTAGTTTTCGTCTCATCACAAATCTTCGAATATGCAAACTGCTACCTCATATTAAACATGATACTTGTCAGTGTATTTACTAACAGACCTCATGCTGCTGAAATGATTACAAAAGTTGAATGATCTAATTAATTTCCTGCGCTTTCTCGTAGTTGGGAGATGTGTGAGTCTAGAGTTCTAACATCAGCATCTTGAAGTATTCTACCATCAAAGAAGTATAATCATCACCGACAACTATGAAGTCGTGGCGAAATAAATCCAAATGTATGAAATTTCGCAGTTCCTACGCCAAAAATGCATTCCAAAACAGCAAAAGAAGTAAAGCTGTTGTCACGATATTTTACTTTTAGCTTGCATACCAACTCAAAGGATCATGCATTTGATCCACTGTAAACACAAGCATTTCGATACATTAACTTCGATATATACAATGAAAGATTTATCTGTTTTAGTACAAATAGGTCAGAAATCAGCTACGTCATAAGTAAATTTTGATACATAAACTTCGAAATAAATGATGAAATGTTTGATGAAAATATAAAGAAAAAAGCCGCACGTCGAAGTGAATTGGATAAAGGTGATTATTAGTTTTATGCTGATTCGATATATTTGAAGTTGACTGTACGTGTACTCAAAAAGCTCTTACAAAACAATACCTAAAGCAATACAAGCATTTTGAGTGAAGCTTATTGTGGGAGAAAAGGACTGTATTCCAAAAAAATCGTATTAAAACACGAAATTGCAGTATGAATCATGAGTAACAGGAGGGAGTTCGCAGCACAAGAAAGCCACGACAGCATCTAGATATCTGCCTTACATACCCCATGCCTCCGGAAGCAGCTTTCTGACTGCAGTTGTTCTCATTTGTGCGAAAAATGCTCCTCTGTGTACACATCGAAAATGTGATAAATATCTCATGAAATTAAGCTTTTCTGCAACTACAGAGAATCCAGTGATCTGTAACAAATATACAGGTTATTGTTATCAATAACGTTCTATAGAATTACTTTATAAGCCTTCTTAGATTGCATTGTTGAATTTGGAATGTGGAAAAGGGTTGCGGGTGCTAAAAGGTAACTACGAAACCAAACGATCAAAGTTTTTAAACGTTTCTAATCATACGAACTGTAAAGACAGAACAAAATTTGTATGTTCCGATTAGGCTGTTTCATTAGTCCTTGGCTTTTAAGGAACTCTCTTACCCTTTTCTGTGTATAATTTTTTAATATTTCTAATTGTTTTCTTGTCCAGGAACTTGTTTGTTGTTTTTTCTTATTGGTCATTGTTTTAGTCTTCCTTTCACTACAAATTCAACATTGTTGAAGGCGGTGCTCTGTCCTCATCAGGACCTGGAATTGAGGCTGTTGGATATATGAACTGTGAAGTTTTGCACGTAATTTATGTATACCAGGTTTTAAGTGGTTATTGGCAGGTGAGTGGCATGTGAGTGGCAGATCTGTAATGTCTGTAGAATAGTAATAGTGGTTCAGGAATATTGCTACTGTCTTTGAAGTATGGATAATTGTAACTGGTTGACGGAGTTGAAAGAAAGCGAAGATGAGTACCATGAACGATCTAATGAGTTGTCTGTTAGCTCGTGTAGTTATTACATCCTTGGAGGTGAGGGTGAGATGGTGTTATCACGAACAAATGGGAGACAGTGCAATGACTACTATCAAAAAGGACAAAAGTGTTCCTTTTGTAGAATACGTATGGCAGGCCACACATACCAAACGGTTAACGATTATGCAACGTCATTTTTTGGCGGATAGAGGTAACAGAAAATGCCAGTCTTCTTGGATATGGATTGATGACGGTTAGAATAGGAAGTCACTAAGGGGTTAGCCCTTGCCCAAGAGAACACAAACAGATAAAATTGCATAATTCAGCTAGACAAGCTGAATTATCGTGCCAAATGAATACAAAATTGACCTTCGGCTTAGTTTCAATTTTGGGTCTCAAAGTTGCTCCCTTACTTCATTTACAGGGGTACTGCATCCAGCAACTTGCGTTACGATCGTTAAAATGGTTATAAAAATTGATGTACTGAAAGATATTGATATCAGTATGTACAAACAACTCTTGAACAAACATTTGGTCATAAGGATAATCGCCTCAGTATGAAGTACTGATACATTTACTAATCATAACTACCTTCAGCCTATTTCCTGAAGTTTATTGTTTACGCAAAGAAAAATTGTAAAAACTATGGATACTTCAATAATCATTAAGCAGTTGTACATTATGACAAAATATCAAAATTTTAGATCGGAGGCGCAGAATAATACAAAAACACGAAAAGTGCATAAAAATAACAATTGTTTATAGTGTTGGTGTGAAACAACGAACTCTTCCTGCTTACAAGGTACTGGGTTCCTGGCTTTAGTTTGGTAAGGTTTTAAAAGACTTAGGCGGCAAGACGACCCTGTTATGCCAATTATCCAAAAATTGTCGTCTTTGAACAATTTAGCATAATCTTGACTTCCAAATGAATCTTAACCTATAGCAGAGTCAGAACATTTTATTGCAGTTTTAGTTCTTATCTGGAGCGGACTGGTGATTGGCGAACACTGGATAGTACCTGTTGTAATATTTTGTCATTCAATCTGCGGGATGTACAGTCTGCATGCTTGGAGGTACTAAGTGAAAGTAAATCCGCTCTGAAAAACCTACCTGAAGAAGACCAAGTGACGATTTTGAAATGACGTTGCCAGTAGCCAGGAAATACTCCATTGCCTTTCCAATATTTGGACTACGACCCATGCTACTGATAATCATGCCTAAGAATATTTAGAGGCAACAATGAACAAAATAATAAAATTCTGAGAAGGACGGTAATTTACGTAAACAGAGGTAACAATTAAGCGATAACCGATTTGAGAGCACTCAGAATCCCAGCTTCGCCGGATACCTATCATCGTGTAACTGTGGACTGATTGAACAGACACATTTAAAGAAATATTACCTACATCAATTCGCTGGGCATACTCACTTCTTGACAAACGCTGGTCAAAGTGCCTATACAAATGCACATAAACGTAATTCGCGACTGCCGTTTTACAGACTGGAGTATCCTTTTGAGTAATGTTTACTTTCAGGGTTTTAAAATATAAGCTTTCAGCTAAAAATGCATATATGATAAAAGGCAATATATTAAGACACATACTCTGTGTAACTTGAGTTTCTTTTGCTTTGATTTCTTTCAGCATCGCTTGCTTGATACCTGCAAGCCATGTGGCTATTTTGTCCTACAAAAGAAAAATCCGTGAATGGTATGTGGTAGCTAGAAGCATTGATGAATAATTGTCCTGTCTATAACCTAAGAATTCGAGGATATCGCGTTCTCCCTTTAAGAACCAATGATTTCCTGAAGGCTCATAAAATAAACAATAAAAGGAATGATTTCTATAGGTTTTCGCGAGAAAGGCGTGCGATCATAAGCGCACGCCCTGACACATGCCTGCAGCTTCTCAGGTGCGTAGATCATAGCACGCCTTGATTTATTTGTTATGGAAGTTGTCGCTATTAGACATCAACATATGCGTCTAATCGAAATAAACCAAATTGTAGTGAAAACATTGTTTCCCGTGATTATGCTTTCAAGTATTTGTGAAAATCATTTGTTGAAATTGTTGCTTTCAAGCATTTTTGTTTGTCTATGTTTAACACAAAATCTTACCGTTTACGTTCCGAACTGAGCACAGAAAATTTCTTCAAAACTGTTGATTGTATTTAATTGAATTTCAAGTTCCTATGTAGATCTACCTTAAGCAAGGCAATGGCTACGCGCCATCACACGCCTGGTTGCCTTGAAGTCTTTTCATAGTTCTATTCTTGGTTTTGATGTTATCCTTTGTCTCTACTCTATTGTTTTCTCCCATGGTCCCTTGGTCCCAGTCCTTCATCTCTTCATACATATCACCTATGTTATACATACTCCTCATTCTATTGCATGACAAGGTCTTGTAGGTCAAAAATTCCTGGATGGGTCGTTATCTTCTCCAAAAATGCGGTAACGTTACTAATTTATTTTACTTTATAGTCGTATACCAGCTCCACGGCACTACAATTTTGTGAAAAGTATATCATAACCAGTATACTACAGGACTATTTTTCTCCTCATGGGCTGTCAACATACCTCATTATCTCAATATGTATTATACTGGGGAATTAGTAGATATCCTAGTAGCCCTGAAAGCCATAGACAAGCGATCGTGAACGTTGCTCTAAACCACAGCCATCATGATACATGATAATACTCGCTAACTGTCGACACTAACAATAATTTTTCCTTATCAATTCATTCAACGAATGCATTGATAGTCCAATTACAATACAGGGTCGTGTCCTCCATCTCTGGCAGATACGCATGACGATGTTTGTCAAATTGCAGCAGATTCGCGTTGTTTACAATACTTAAAAGGCAGTTGTTTAACTGTTTATCTATTGCTAGGTTACTATAAATAACTTATATTTCTTACGAACACTATGGCAACAAACAAAAAAGAATATGGCAAAGTATTAAAATTCATGACAAAGGCATGACACAAACAATTTCATCGCATGATAACATGCAACTATCAAACGTGAAGTAGGTGAAAATCGTTAACAAGCGAAGCCCATGTGGTGTACTCAACCCATTTTGAGGGGGGTCAATTTTTGCTATAACAGATTATAACATTTTGAAGACGGTTACACTAAGCCGTCTTATGGGGGTAATATCTCTAAAATACTTTGATTTTGGAGTTTACCATTGACGACACTTTACTTTTACTGAATAACATTGAAAAGGCCTGAGTCAAGGCCCCTTGCAACTCATCAATGTAACTGCATCTCTTGATATGCGAAGAACGATACGTCGGCAATTACGAAAAAAGGAGAACATCCCTCATCACACTTTCCTACAATGAACAACAAACGAGAGCTTTTTTCTCCTTTAAGCTTCTACACATATTGTTTTTTTCCTCCAACTTTTACTTTCAACTGTGGTCTGACGTGAGATTAAAAGGGCCATAAATTTTGTTTGCTTTGAAATGCTGACCAAATGTTATAATTAACCTTGAAATGATTTGCAATGTTTGGGCGAAAATTTAAATTTGTCCATTAACTGAAACTCTACCTGCATTGGAGACAGACAGCTTAACCTTACCTTTAATACAATGAGGTAAAGATGACCAGAAAGAAGAATTTCTTGGTTCATTGGATTATCTGCGTTTTCAATCGCGCATTTCTCTGACGCCAATGCGAATAGTTTCTGAGTCATATATCTGCAAAGTGAAAGCAAAATTATATTCGAACAATGTTTTTGTGCAACAAAAATTGAAAATCGCCTCGAAAATTTGCGACATTGCGCCGAAAGCATACCTAAAAGACATTTTTTAGAGTAAGAATCGTCAGAAAGGAAAGTATAGATATATGGCAACCTTTTTTATACAAAATATGTTTCGAAACTATCCAATCATAAACAAAAAAGGAAAAAAAAAACAAAGCGAAAACTCTGAAGGGTGTCAGACGAGACAAGCTCCTAAGTATGTTTTCAGAGCAATGTCGCAAATTTTCAAGGCCAAAATTGTATTTGAAAAGGTTATATGTGCACTGAAACTGAGCTACATATAGCACTTTTCACGTTATACGCAACAAAAGCAACAGAAGCTGAAATAATTTAAACGAGGTCAAGCATTAGACGTACGTATGCTTATTTTGTAAAAGAATACATACTTTACAGCAAGGATTATCCACCGATGTCTGCAAAAAACCGCATTTGTTTTTATTTTGCTTTCAAGCCAAAGCATACTTTCTACGTTGAATTATGTCTAACCACGACCAGACGATCATTTCAACAACTTTTCTCGCAAGAAAAAAATTTATGAGATCAGCTACGACGTGTAAATATAAACTTGCACTTCGGTTGAATTCTGTTGCCAAGGGACAAAAGCTTGGGGGCATGAACCCCAACAAAGGCTGACGAATCATAAAGAGCGAGGAACTGGGAGCGGTCACTTAGCTAC
Source organism: Chironex yamaguchii (assembly GCA_024741275.1). NCBI lineage: Eukaryota > Metazoa > Cnidaria > Cubozoa > Chirodropida > Chirodropidae > Chironex > Chironex yamaguchii. Next base: position 2,924 of record JANTCA010029281.1, on the reverse strand, counting down.
CACCTAAGTAGCAACAGCTATGATCATTGTAAGTTTTAGCGGTCGATCAATCTCGTTCCCTGCATCACCTTTGACTACAAAGCTTCAATCAACCAATTGACCAAAAAGGCATTGTGCAATACCCCCATCCAAGACATGGTCAGGAATTTCCCCTAACTGTAAAGTGGAAAGGTTTGACACCAACCGCAGCTGAAGCAGAAATTGATAAGCTGGCCTGGAGCCATGGAACAATATCATACTGGAGAGAAAGAACACGAGTAATGACATCTGAGTGAAGTTGACTGATATTTGACCTAACAATCGCATGCAAAAAACGTTAATGTGGAAATCAAAAAATGTTTGCAAACACTTACACAAGAAGATGAAATTTATCCTTATTTGTATCCAGGTGGATACAGATGCAATTCCTGCATAAATTAATAAACACGAAAATTAGATTCTGATTGAATTTACAAGCTACATTTTGACACGATTGGCATCGCTAAAATTCTAGGATAATCAGGGCCTGCCTGGAATAGAAAACAAACAAGTATTCGCTTTCCCATTAAAGTAAAAATTTATTATTTCAGCTAAGTGACAGTACGGGCAGTTTGATGAACAAGGAAATATGTTTTGAGTTTTCGTAAAGCTCTTCATTAGGTACCTTAACATGAAAGCCGGAGACAGCAATATGTATTACAAGAACAAAGGCAATCACAAAGGGTTATCATTACCTAATTAATACCGCAAACAACTTATTACCATCAATAAATTTTTAATATGAAAAAGACTTTGGTTGTGACAGATTAATTAACGAATTTTATCTAGGATAAAATCAAACGATTTGTATGAAACAAAATACATCAGTTGTAACTTTGCTGTCTATATGAAGAGCACAATGGCCCATCCTCGAATTTTCGACCCAGCCTTACAGATAATATGAATCTTTCATAGACTTCTCTTTTGCAGTAATAGCTACTTTAAAATGCCATCAATACCGAGAATATATTCAAGAGCAAAACATAAAACAAACAAGCAAAAAAATACTTCATGACCCATGTAGACAGCCAGCAAACGTCTGTCAGTCTGCTTACAGCAAAATATTCTTTTCTACCTGCATCTCGGAATGTGCTTAAAATAGAACATTAGTTTAACTACTAAATGATTCTTTCTGTGGCATCTAGCCTTTTAGATCGTATGTCCCAACACAGCTGTTAGCATGGAAATTTAGCATCCCATACACTTGCCGTATACCCCTCCCCCCTCCCGGAAAGAAAAACAACAACAATAACAACAAGAAATCTTCGGCAATGATATGCAATGTTTATACACGAATTGTAACACGTAAGATATAAAGTGCCAATCAAAAATATAGATTAATAGTATCTTACTGAATTAGAAATTTTGCGACTTCCTCGTCAGAATACCAATCAGGAAGGTCAACTTTTATTCTAAACTTTTCACCTTTAACAAAAATAAAGTAGATTTATCATGTTAAATCCTTCCATAAGTTATAAAATAATAAGACAAAGACAAAAGCGAAATGCACCTATGAGGGGGTTGAGGAGTTTGCAGTCATTAAAACAATCAATCCCTTTGGCATGCTACCAAGGTTTCTTTCCTACTCAACGAATCAAAAGGTTCAAAAGTGAAACCAATGGTAGAAATAACAAAGGAATGACCATCTGAACTCATTCCATAGTAATATCTTGGAATGCTTTATCTAGCCAGCAAATATATCAATAAAAGAGTTCCAACATACCTTCAAGGTATCAAAAATGCACTTACCAATGTACTTTAAGACTGCGTTTTGACTAGTCAGGCTTTCAGGTAAACATGCTCTTAACATATTGGCAATAGCACTATAAAGATAGATATTCACTAAATGTATAGTGAGCGAAAACTATTGTTCTAACGTAAACAATATTCGTGACGTATCTGCGTATGGTATAATACAGTATAGCATAGTAAAGTATAGTATAATATAGTATAGTATAGTATAGCATAGTAGTATAGTATAACAAAATATATAGTATCATACGACATAGTTTAGTACTGCATAGTTTAAAACACTCTAGTTCAGTATACTACAAAATGGTTGTATATTTCGGTCCCCACTTCGTCCAGGCATTATTTGAACAATCTTTTTGTCGTACAAAACTTGAAAATCGCCTTGACAATTTGCGACATTGCGCTGAAATCATACTTAAAAGCTTTTTTCGTCTGACAGCCATCAGACTATGAAACGTCAGAAAGGAAAGTATATGTATATGGTAACCTATTTCTACTAAACACGTAGCAAAACTAGCCAATCATAAACAAGAAAGGAAACAAAGAAAGAGAAAATGAAGTAACAAAACATTATTGGAAGATTCCAAGTGAAAAAACGAACTCTTTCTGCCTACAGAGTACTGGTTTTCTTGTGTTAATGTAGATAGATTCCAATACACTTAGATGAAAGGACGATCTAGATATGCCAATTATCCGAAAATTCTCGTCCTTATACACGCATTGTGAATTTTCTAGTAAATGTTGGCCTATGGCAGAATCGCATGTTTGGCAGTCATTTTCGCTTTGCAAGCGCGAGATGGCTGTTCTCTAGAAGGAATTGACACTTGCTGCACAGTGGCTGGAACATGTTGTTTGATCCTGTCACCCAATCTTTTAGAAGTGCAACCTACATACCGAGCTTCACATCGGCACAAAAATATATACTACTAAGCTTTTTTCTGTTGTAGGTACACAATCCTTGTGAATGGATGGCAAGATCTTTCTAGTTGCAAAAACAATTCTTGGATTTACAGCAGAGAAACAATTAACTACAGCTTTTCTAATCTGTCTTTCTATGCGGATAGATACATTACCTATCCAAGGAAGTTTTAGGTATACAGGACATTTTTGAGGCCCAAAAGACTTTTCGGTTTCAAAATCAGTGATCTTTTCTC
>JANTCA010029270.1:0-21844 GCA_024741275.1 Chironex yamaguchii | reverse complement strand
AGATATAGATATAGATATAGATATAGATATAGATATAGATATAGATAGATAGATAGATAGATAGATAGATAGATAGATAGATAGATATTACGTGCTCCCAAGGACTTGGCGCGAAATGCCAGGGGAAGCATAGAATGGGTACAATATTTTGTGAAAGGTATTCCCCCTTTAATAATTAAAAACGGACGACAAACAGAGACACGATATACACATAAGTGTAAGAAATAACTCGCCATGAGATTATATTAGACAATTTGGTCAAACAACAAAACATCGCATGTCCAAACATAGAAAACGAATAAAAAAATCTATGGTGGTCCCAACCTGATCTTGAAGACTGACAGAGAAGAGCAATGTCTTGTGGATTTAGGATGAACATACAGGGGACAAACTTTTGTTCATTAGAAGCCAAATTTCATGTCGTCTTAAACTAAAAACACAAATTCTTGCGAAGATTTCCTTTTGACTACATTATTCCTTGTTCCCATTTAAACGCTAATTCATATCTTGTGACTTGCACAGTGGAATCCAGCTCTCTATCAGATGCATACTTATTATATTGTAAAACACAATACGGTAAAACCTTACAGCAAAGTTAATCCTTGTACTGGAGTTCATCCCTGCAACTGATCTACTAGTTGCATTTGTGAAACAATTAATTAAACAACTTTCTTTTTCTTGGGCAACGTTGTAGCACATGCCAGTACAGGATAAGCAGGGCGGATTTTAGAGCCAAGGATTGGGGGGGGGGGCTGTTAGATAATGATCGGACGTTGGTTCCACACCCTTCAAGTGCCTTGAAAATAACAGAAACGCTCATTTGTCAATTTCACTTTATAACTATAATGTTTTTAATCTTTGCTTTCTGTAACATAAATTTCCAACCGTAACCGTAAAGTTACACAGTATTTATTTATATAAAAACTGAATCAACTTTTGCTAAGCTTTAATTGTAAATTCAAAAATAAATATCAAACTTCAATTCTTCTCGCTTTAATTTTTTACCATTTATCGCCAAGCTTTTCAACGTCTATCCTGTCTGTTACATCATTCACAAGCAATGATCATCAGGCTGCCTAGCCGAAAATCAGAGATTTTTTATCTAAAATACGTCTTCAGCAGCTTTAATCTTGAAAATGAACGCTCATTACTTGCTACAGATACTGGTGCAGTAAGGGCAAGTTGGTAAGCTTTTGCACGATGGGGATACAGGCATCTCTTGCCAGCCAACATTTTTGATGCATCACAGATTGTCTTTGGGTTTGTCTGCATAATGTCATTTTTCTTATATCTGATGTCAAGAAGCAGAAGGTCAGCATCTTTGAGATCATCGGGAAACATTTGACACAAGAGAATGCAGTCATCGTTTGTAGCTTTATGAAGCAGTTGTGGACGGAGGCATCTTAGATGACCAAAGAACTCACTTAATGCTTTCTCGATATCTCTGTACTCTCTTATGAGCCTGTCAATGACCTTGAACATTTCAATGCGGTAATGGTCTTTGAAAGTGCGAAAAATGGCATTACATACATTCTTATCAAACCTTGATGGAACCCCTCGTGGCCTATACTGCTTTGAATACTCCGCTTGTGGATTGATTCCATATTTATGACAATGAGCAAGGGCTATTTCTATAACTCCATCAATTGTTACTTCATCTCTTCGAATGCTCTCGAGTATCTCATCAGTTTGCTTTATCAAGTCAATACCATTCACTAAATCAAACTCGATCTCTTGCACTTCCATCACTTCTTGTTTCAATGCAATCATAACATTCTTGAAGAAAATTAAACCTAACGTGAATTCGAACAACTTCAATTTTTCCAAAAGGCAATTCACGGTAAGGTATGCATCTTGATCATATTCATTTCACGATCGCATTTCTTCAAGCAGATGAATTAAACGTTCATGACACGACCATACGGCTCTTATTGCTTCAGCTCTTCCAGTTCATCTTGTTTGCGATAGGCCTTTTAAAATCAATGCACCATGCAGCACCATAACATCATCTTTGTATCTTTCAAAGCGAGAGGTACTTTTACTCATGAAGTTGCACAACTGTTTATTTCATTGAAAGAGAAAATGCAATTGATTCGACAAGATAAATTAGGAAGGAACGTGGTGCCATTTCATCACTATTGACTACCAAGAAAGCTTTCTACCGAATCAAACAAAATTTACCGGATGACACAAAAATATTGGGAGGTGTTGCACCCCCCACACTACCCCAGTAAATCCGTCCCTGAGGATAAGACCAACTATCTTCAATGAGGCAAATGACAAGGAAAGCATCAACTACTAGCTACATACTTGAGGCCTCAAATACAATTCAAACCAACGTAGATAACTTCGACGATTTAACATACAGATAAACTAAGACAAAACACTCTTTCAGAACGACAAGGAGTGCATCAAATAAATAACAAAATCCCTCCATACAAGGAAGTGCAAAGTGTAAATACCGTGAAAAAGGTTAAAAGTTTGTACATATAAAACATCTGAAATTCCTTTAGCAAAAATATTAAGGGGCAGGTATAATGACAGAATGTAGATCTATTGAGCGTGTAGTACAGCCTCGGAATCACAAAGGAGAAGAGACGAATACTGTATTTCCTCTTATTAGCGTCCTCGGCGCCTATTTAAAAACTAACTCAAAATGTGCAGCGTTAATCAGAGGGCGCATAAAGAAGTTCAAAATGATATACAAATAAATTCTATTTAACGCAATGTCTTTTTTTCTCTCTCTCTCTCTTAAAAAATAATATAACAAAATGAACAGAATCAGAATCAGAATCAATGAACGAAACGGAATCAATAGTGTTTTATTACAAAATATCAACAAAATAATCCTCGTCAACAGAAAAATGAAGCAAAAGAAAATCCTCAGTATCTTCATTAGTATTCTCAAATGGATTTTTCGTTAGAGAAGTATCACCCGGAACCATCAATTGTTGCCTCAATAACTGCACAGGGTGATCCTTCTCTGAAACAATGAATCATTATCCTCGTTTTCATCAACCGCCAGATTCAATGCGCGCACTTTGAACGATTTCCTAATGAGATCTTCAGGCTGTACACACCAAGATTCGAGAACCCATTCAACAATCTTGGGGGAGGATTTGGATTTCCAGCGTCTGTAAACTCGCATATCCCACTACTCAAGCACTCATCACACAAGTCGGTAAACTTAACCTTGAAGGGTTTGTTCCAAGATACCTCAGGCGCTTGCAAATACTTTGTACAATCTCCTTGTTTAATTAAGGAATAAACTTTGCTATCTTTCAATGGTTTTGTAACGGAGTCCATTAAATAGCATTGAAATGAGCTAAAAGTCTACGTGTGAACAAGAATTTCCCGATCACACTTTCCACATACTGAAGGGTAAGATCTTCATTCATCCAAGCATTTGATGACAAAGTAACAATGCATTGCGAATGAAACTCCTTATGTACAGCTACTACCTCATGTTTCACCAAAAACCACAAACGGCTTTAGCTTTGTACCATCTGCTTTTGCACTTAAAGACACAGATAATCTAACTATCTCGTCTCCCGTTGTTTTAAAAGAAATCTCTCTTGCACCAACTTCATCAACTGTGGTTTGGGACACCCAATCCGACCACACTGCTGTCCCATATATTGCAATTACTGATTGTGGAGTGTAATGAAGACTTTCACTTAAGCGGCGGGCTTCCAATACATACGTAACAAGTTTATTAATAAAAAATTGCAGGATCTTTTTGAGCTGTTGTGGTTCGTTGTTGCAAAGAAAGACAGTTTATTTTCATAAACTTTTCCAGTCATCCATGTGATGCAACAAAAAGCTTCTTTCGCACATAGGTCATCCCCAACACTCTCACCAAAAGACATTTTAGCTTTCCGCATTATTAGTTTTCTTCAAACACGAAGTTTATTTTCTCTGCTTTCATGAATCCAATTCAATGATTTTTCTTCAACATCTACGTCCATAACCTTTCGTCCTGCTCCTTCCAGCCGCTTTTTAACAGCAACACCTTTGAACGCTCGTGCATGAGATGTTTTTCCTTGTTCTTTCTTCCATCCTCGTAATCTTTTTTTCGTCAACATGACATTTCTTGGACTCTGCCCTGTTAATATTAAGCAATGCAGACTTGATAACTTCCACTTTAAACTCCAGTGTATATGATTTAATTTTTTTCTCACTTGTGAGAAGTGCTCGTTTCCTGTTTCTCCTCCATTTTTCAGCCGCGTTCACACACTGTGTTGAAGTTGCGTGCGAATTCATGACGGACGTAAGTATTGGGAATAAACACGACTCTTTGATTATAGAACTAAAAGATTATTCTCTACAGCTTTCCGCGATCTTACATCAATGACAATACTAAAACTATAATAAAAAGGTGCTTATTTATACGCAGGGCATGCCTACACGCACCCTTACGAATTATCCCAACTTATGCAGTGCATAGGGGATCATTGTTCAACACCCCCACTTTTGAGCATTAGGTGATCACCTGATGCTCAAAATTAATTAAAAAACATAACAGTTCGAAATACGTTGTTTGCGGGTAGTTTTCTTTCATTGTGTATTTGATTTTCATCGGTGGGGTCCATCTCAGACACAAGTTTACGTAGATACAAGCCTTCCTGTGTGGCTGCAGCCAATGCCATATGTTCGGCCTCGCATGACAAAAGAGCAACAGTTTGTTAATTTTGGCTTTTCCATGAAACCAGCAGCCCCTCAGTATTTAGGCTAAAACAATAACCAGTTGTACTCTTGCGGTCACTGGGAGGACCCCAATCGGCATCTGAATATCCGACTAATTTTAGGTGAGTACATGGTTTGAAACACAATTCGTGATGTAACGTCCCTTTTATATATCTTAAAACATGTTTTACATTGCCCCAATCATCAAAGGAACGGTGTGACATGTGCTGGGATAGCTTTGTTACTGTCCAGCATAAGTCAGGTCTTGTACAGACCATAGCGTAAATCAACCTGCCAACTATACTTCGATATTCCGTAGTGTATGGAAAGTCACCCTCTGACTTGGGGTACATACTGATTTCACTTGGCGTTGACCGTGGTTTACAGTCGTTCATTTTGTGTTTGACAAGTAACTGTGACATGCACTTGTGTTGGCTCACCTTAATTTTACCATCTTCATGCTTAAACTCGGCAAGAAATGTCTTCATTGCTTATAAAGCATCACTCTTTCTTCTTAAGAAGTAAATTGACACAGCGCCAAAGTAATCATCAACAAACGACACGGCAAAACGAAAGCCTTCTTTTCCTACTGGGTCTACAGGACCAGCTAAGTCACTATGGATTAGTTCAAGAGGAGCCTTTGCACGTGCGTCTGACTTACAGTTTATGATGCACGTCTGCTTTCCCAACAGGCAAGTATCACAGGTCACCTTTTTGTCATCTGTAACTTCCTCTAATCTTGCAATATCTTCCATGTTACAGTGTCTTTGGACAAGGTGCCGATACTGCAAGTCCTATGCTGCAATCTTTTTTGTTGAATAAAGATAATAAAGTTTGCCTTCCTTTTCAACATCAAAGACAGCCCCCTCTTGTGTTATAAGTTCGGCTGAGTCGGGACGGAAGACAGTTGAACACTTTTCCACTGCTGCCTCGACAGAGAAGATGTTTTGTGGGTAAGATGGCACGTAAAGGGCGTTTTCCAATTTTGATTCACGTTTTCTCCATCCGAATTTGTTACCCCAATGCTAACAGTTCCTATATTGGTAGCAATGTTATTTTCTCTTGTTTCAACTGCGAGTTCTATAAAATGTTCATTTGGAACAAAGTGCGAGTCAAAACAGACAAATTTCTTCATCCTCTTCAGTAATAATATGTGCTGTAGCACCACAATCGACTAGCAATTTGCCTGCAACAGTAAGGGCAGATTGTAAATGGTATGTCTTAAAGGCAAAACTATGGATATTCGATATGTCCGCAGCTTGAGAGCCATTTTTACTCTGAAGTTGCTTCCTACAAGAATTTGTAGTATTTGTGGGCTTCTTACACAAATCACACCATAACGTAGCCTTTGAATAACATTCACTGGCTTTGTGTGCCTCTTTCCCACAGGAATAACATATTGTGTTTTTCGTAAAGTTGTCTTTTCTCTGTGGGCTTGAGAAGGACTTCATAACCAACGATTCTCTAAGGTCATTAGCTCGTGCCTTTTCTGTCTCTTCATAGTTTCTCAAAGCTACTTTAAAATCAAAAAATGTTGTCTGTTTTTCATTTTGAGTTATGACAACAACAAAGGGCTTATACTCTATCGGCAATCCCTTCAGTGCCATTGAAATCAAAAGACTGTCACTTACCACTTCCGGTGCAAATTTTGTTTGGTACATACATTCGCGGCCACCATGTGTATAAGAACGCCAGGTGAATTTCTCGATTTAAATTTCGATACTTGCAAAGATGCCCGTGATTATGATGAACACGCTTTGAGAATTTATGCTGATGAGACTTTAGTCGGTCATATGCCAACAGAAATTTCATCATTATTACACTTTTTTCTCGAAGCTGATAAAGAGAATCGCCTGATTTGCGAAGTAATTGGAAAACGGAAACATGAAGTAGGGCTGGTGGTTCAAGAAAAGTTTCTGCGAAAAGGCCCGTGAAGTAAAGAAACGAAAAGAGCTATTGACTTTTTTCGAGCTTATGTATAAGCCTGAGTTCGCGAAAATCATGAAAACTGCCTGGTTTATGAAAGATAAAAAATAATTCAGAAGCTAGAAAGACGTATTAAATTGTATGACTACCCTTCCGTATGGTATACTTCTCTTTTTCTAATTAGCGCCGCTTTTTCTAGGTGAGGCCCTCATTAGAGGGGAGGCGCTTATTAGTGGGCTGCACCAATAAAACAACTTTACTTCAAGGTGCGGCCCTTATTAGAGGGCGGCGCTTATTAGAGGGCGGCGCTAGTACGAAGAAATACGGTAATGCGCATATCGTGTCTAGAGATTACAATCCTGAAGCTGTTTAAGACTTTTTAACAGAGATTAGAACAAGGCTGATACAATTATTCATTTGTTAAAATACATTCTTGACAATACAATCACTGTATCGAGTATAGCAATGCTAATTCATGCAATTGAGTGCAAGGTCTGCTTCCGACCTTAATTTAGGTACTAAATTGTAGTCGCTTTATAAAATTCTATAACAGCCTTTGCTCCCTAAAAATGTGATTTGATGCAAAGCAGTGAAGATCTTGCAACCTACGCACTGCATGTGACTGCAATTCGTGAATATTTGCATTAAAATGATTGGTTGTTAGGTTCCTCGTCTTAGATCCGACGATTTTGTTAAATTATAAAAGAAACGAGTTCATGTGTTTTGAGTAAAAAGCAACAAGGATTCGGAAAAATTGGAAATCGCGTTGTCTCTTTCTTGTTGAATTTCTGCTGATAAAAGCAACAAACTGGTAAAAACAGCAGGATAAATTTTTCTCTAATTTTAAAAAAAAGTCCACCGACGCAGCCGAATTCTGTTTTAATAGCAAAATGGATGAATTGGCCAAGAAAAGAAAGATACGAGAAGGATATCGTAATTAGGTCCACTAGATAATTTGAAAAATTGAAGCTAGTTTGGATGATCGATCGGAAGAATCAGCAGGAGAAATGTTTCTCTAATTTTTAAAAAAGGTCCACCGACGCAGCCGAATTCTATTTTAATAGCAAAATGGATGAATTCGCCAAGAAAAGAAAGATACAAGAAGGACATCGTAATTAGGTCCACTAGATAATTTCAAAAATTGAAGCTAGTTTGGATGATCGATCGGAAGAATCAGCAGGAGAAATTTCTCTCTAATTTTTAAAAAAGGTCCACCGACGCAGCCGAATTCTGTTTTAATCGCAAAATGGATGAATTCACTAAGAAAAGAAAGATACGAGAAGGACATCGTAATAAGGTCCACTAGATAATTTCAAAAATTGAAGCTAGTTTGGATGATCGATCGGAAGAATCAGCAGGAGAAATTTCTCTCTAATTTTTAAAAAAGGTCCACCGACGCAGCCGAATTCTGTTTTAATCGCAAAATGGATGAATTCACTAAGAAAAGAAAGATACGAGAAGGACATCGTAATAAGGTCCACTAGATAATTTCAAAAATTGAAGCTAGTTTGGATGATCAATCGGAAGAATCAGCAGGAGAAATTTTTCTATAATTTCAATAACATGACTTAGAAGGATTGGCAGAAATCATGGACAGTTTCAATTCCAAAAACGTTTGAAAATGACCTCTTGGGTCTTCCCAAGCAGGAAATAAAGCTCATAAAAAGAAGTAGGTTTCAAAGAACTCTTAACAAAAGTAGTCATTATGGAATCTGGGCATGTGCTTAAGTGGACAGGGAGATTACGATAGGCAAAGACAGTTCCCTGTTTTGATGAGAGTGGATACATTTTCAGATTTATTCATTTATTCTTGGCATAATAAGTTGCATGATGGAACCCTGAAATCTTCCCTAACAGAATTCTGAACGAGTTGTATGTTTGGCGGCTATAAAACACCCATTTAACACCTTTCGTGATAGTTGCAGATAAAAAGCGTCGAATTTGTTTTTAGAAGTGTAGGGTTGGAAGCCCTAGTTGTCATAATCGTAACTTTACCTTGCATTATGCACAACAAGCTGCATCAAGGAAGCCTCAATTCCACCCTAACAGAATTCTGAACGAGTTGTATGTTTGGTGGCTATAAAACACCCATTTAACACCCTAGGTGATAGATCCAGATAGAAGGCGTCGGATTAGTACGAATCAAGCTTGAAGATCGTGTCCTAATCATAAGTTTACTTTCAATTTCAAACACAAGGAAACATAAAAGTTCAAAAGCAGTAAGCAACAGCAACAAGACAGCAATATTAACAGAACGCTCGGCGTTCATATCCAATTACGAGTAATTGTGATTTAAATAAAAACGCGTGGCAAGAGTGAGCATAATAATTGCAACTTAAGGAAAACATTCTAAAGGAGACCTGTACAATACCAAGGTACTATATAATAATTAATGACGCAAGCAAAAAGCCAAGTAAAAGGTAGGTAGATAAATCAATTGCAATAACAAGGATTCATTTGTGGAACAGAGATGGAACAGACATACGAAAGGAGATGATTAGAAAAGTACGATAATGGACGCTAAAAATAGAGAAGCCGATATTCATATGAGATAAAGGAAAGAAAATCCAAAAATTACAAATCAAACAATTAGAAAAATAGAACATAAAACGAATTCAGACATTCCAAAGATAGTTGACCGTATCTGGGAAAAAAGGCGTTACGTAGAGAAGGACACCTAAAGAAGACGCTGTCGAAATTTTAAAAAGATGAGCCTTAAAAAACAATATGCCCAAATTTTATAGACCAGTATTGGAAGATCGCCGAAAGAAGAAGCAACATCGTTATTGTCACATTATTTGAGTTTAAAGAGAAAGCAACTTCTAAGAAAAGGCGTTTAAAAAACCGAATGTAAAGAAAGAGAAGGTTAAAGGATATGAATAAAGAACCGCAGGAATCCCGAGCAAGACCATCAAGCATTTTGCTGCACTTTTTATTATAGATTAATGAGGGTTGGGGTTGGGGGCATTTAATTATCTAACCTCGACTGACCTAAAACACGGCTTACTTCGTGTGGAAATTTGAAAACTTTTAAAGTGTGCAGGTTTGCTACAGCTCGCGGTTTATAGAAAGGTCATGGACTTTGAGTGGAATTGAGTTTCTTTGACCACAACTTCATCCGAGACTGACGTATTGAGAACTTTCGGCATGTGATCTCTCCTTACAAACCTGACTTACCTCTGCTACCATTTAAATGATCAAATACATCTTTCAAATCAGTGAACAGTTCACTTTTCAGAACTCTTCGTTGTATCCTTCAGGACATTTTAACAAAAATTGCAACAAAGTAAATATAAATGGACCTCCTCAATCCTTGTGTAAAACAGTATCATGAAATGAAAGGTTTTAGATTGCCTAGAACCTTATTAATTGGAATTGAAAATGAATGCTGAACGGCATTACTGCTAGATTTATGAACCCAGTATCAACTGTGATAATTTTGGAAGCTGGTACCTGAAGTGCAACACAACAACCGCAAAAGGTCATCCTTCTGATTGAAATTGTTTCTGTAACCATGAAAAGTGATGTTTTCAACACTTAAACATTGCAACTACAAAAAAAACACTATGTCGTTGCAGCGCATGCGCGAATAGAATAGTAAACATTCTCATCTTTTCCGCATATTAATGCTCGCTTCTACAAACAAAATTTCAGCTGGTTTAGTTTATAAATGCTTATCTCGCGCTCAGTAGGCATTGTCCTGTCTGTAGCTTGTCACAAACATATATCAATTGCTATCAGATCTGGCTTATTACCTCGTCACATTTATCCAAACGCCGTCGCTTTAAATCTATCCATATTACCAACACGGATCAGAATGAAAAGAGAAATGGTTCCCTGAGAATGCTGTAACCAATGCGGTGAAAAATGTCATGACCTTGTTAAAACTGATACGATAATGTCCTATCGTAAAAACTCATAAATGTTTTTTTTTCTGTTGTCGTGTCTGCCGTTTCTACACTCAGTCATGGAATAAAGTGAAAATAAGACACCACTGCAAACGTCATCTTTTTTACCTCAAAATGCCATTGGGGAAAACAGATCACTTTTAAGCAGTCGAAAGACATTCAGCACATGTGTGTTACTCGTGCAAAGATCCAAATATTTGCTCCTATTGTGATTTTCATATCTATTTATTATTCTGAGTAAACATTTGCTCTTGTGATAGCTTACAAGAAAACTTTGACACATTTGCTTGAGTTACGCGGAAGTGTCTATCTGAAAGGAGTGAAAATAGGTATCCTAGCTATGCTTCTGCGCTTTGAAAAGCAATATGATATATTTATTTACCCCTCTGTGTTTAGACTTAAACGAATACTGAACAAAGTAGCTAATCGAAGTTTCCAGATTCTATATTGTGTCACAGGCAAGAAATAGTGCTTACAAACCTTTCTATAAAATTTCTATAAGCAAAATTTCTATAGATTTTTATTTTTTTTGTACAAAGATTTTCATTATCTTGCGAACGTCCTTACAGAAACTAGGATGATTGATAAATCTCAATAGTAAATAATAACACCCAGTTTCGTCATCAGGAGTTATAGAATTACGAATGAAAAAGACGGAGGTACGAAAACATCATTTTGTAACAGCAGGCCCAAACTTTGCACCTAATATACTACAAAAGGCAAACATGATCCCCTAAAATACGTAGCAAATCAATCTACTGTCAAAATATAGCCTATTTAGTGATACTTTCATACGTAATTCCAACAAGCAGCTAAAAAGGCACGAGGACCTGACAAATTCCGACTAAGCTAATAAAGGATGCTGAAGAGGTCATATGTAAACCATTAACGATGATTTTCAACTCTTCCTTATGGCATGGCATCTTTTCTGACACGTTGGAGAGAGTCACTCCCATCTTCAAATCGGGCTCGAAAAGTGATGCCAATAACTATAGACCTTTTAATTTTGAAACGCTAACGCACATTTGCCTAAAAGTGACAAAACGTTATGGTGGATAAGTGCTCCTACCCACGCTGATCAGCGAATTGCTACGATGTGCTTCAGAGTGGAACTTGGAAAGAAGCTGATGGTGAAATATTTACTTTTAACCCTCGATGTATAAGAACTCTAAAGAGTTCTACTCAACCTATAGAAAGCTAAAAATTCTTTAAGTAGATAGGGTTGTCAGTTGTACTGAGGAGGTTCATTGGTTTACCTTCACAGAACATAATGTTAATCAGAAAAGCATTGCGTATACCTAGGGGCTATAAGTGATTTTGTTGGAATTGTCTTAATTGAATACTCCTTAAACGAAGATGTCACGTGAAAGATTTCATATGTATACGATTCCTTTGTATCGCTTGTGCTCCGACTCGTTAAAGATACTGACTACGATTTTTTAGGCAAATTAAAAAAAATTAACAAACTCTTCGTCTCATGCAAGTTCTCTAAAACTCTGAAACATCCAGGTCTAGGTGTATTATAAGAAAGTGTGCTAGCAGGTTTATCTTATTAGAAGCGTTTAGATCTACAACACCTGAACTGCAGGACTGGCCGCGAAAATTATGCTGTTTCCATTGCAGAAAGGGCATGAGAGCGATCTTTATAAAAAATGAGAACTGCTGAAAAGGTAAAACTTTGTGATACAAAACACTAGCAATATATTCTTCACAGGACTGACTTTTTGTGTATAAAATCATAGTTTAAACACAGTTAATGCTGTAACATAACCAAGTAATATGTCCACAATCTAATCAATCAGAGTGCAGAATCTTTTTAATACTTTTTAATAATCTGCTCGACGTGCGAGTGAAAAAAGCTGAAAATGTTCATAATAGAAACCGAAAAAGCAGACCAAGGGTCTACCTTACTCCCGATATATTTTTGAATTAGAGAGTCAATCCTACATCACAAACATGTTTGTGAGCAGTAAACTACCAAAACATGACGATCGGTTCTTGGACTGGTAAGCTAAAATTTTCGTTGTTTGTCAACAGTAAACTACCAAAACATGACGATAGGTTCTTGCACTGGTAAGCTAGAAGTTTCGTATAAGAATAAACTGTATTGTCAAAAAACAGACCAAGTCCCTTCCGGGGAGCCATTATGATACACTTCATAGGTTCATCTCACTGTTGGAATCTGGAGCCAAAAATGGAAGCCTTGTTCCAAAATGTATCGTGGGATACTGGAGATAAAAAGTATCAAAATAAGTTGTAAACAAATAAAGATTACTGATCGTTGTAATACCGCTTTACCATGGGGATGAATATGCTGCGATAAAAGAACGTAGTTGATTAACCTCTGCTAAAATTTAAAGATAATTCGATGACTTAGCTTCACAACAGGTTATTTGACTTCAAGGGTTTGTGCAATACCTTTTCTGGTTTACTGTAATGTTTCCATATCCATGATGGTTATTATCATAGATATTTAGTTCAATAGTGTATATAAGTATTTAATCAAAAATTTTAAATGTCCTACGTGATGGCAAGTGACGCAAAGTCTATATTTTCAACGTGATAAAATCGATCACTTTACTTACGAGTGCTGCCGGGTGTTTTTTACGTTACAGTGCTAGGTGTGGTTTTAAGTGTTGTACTTAAGAAAGGTCTAAGTCTAATCAACCAGTCCTTCACACCCGACATAGGTCATGTCCACGCAATTACAATACTCCAACTTCTTCTAAAGAGAGAGGTCAAGAAAGAGATCGAAAAATGATGCAGACGTAAAAGGCATGTCGACAGCTTTCTGCCAAGGAGGTATTATTATCTGGGCAAATCAACATCCTCCTAGCCATTCAGAACGACCACTCATGGTCCAACTCCGTGGATTCGACCCTTGATAAAGCCGTCACTCTTCAACATTGGTGTTAACTCTTTTAGTCCAATATATGTATTTAAAAAACACATTAACTTGTACAATTCATAATTCTAAGATCTGATTTATATCAATTTGGTTTCGTCACTATCCCGACTGTTCCGACTGTTCCTTGTATAACAAACAGGCTGCGGTTCTATAGAGCAGTCAGTTCCGTAACAGTCATGAAAATTAGTCTACAAAAAGCAGTTGATAGCATTAATCTTTCTTCAAAATTCTATCTTCAGTGAAGTTTTCTGTCCTTTGTGAAAGGCGTTTGGGGTTTGAAAGTTAAAGCCCTTCAGCTTCTCATCTTCTATCAATGTTTCCATACATGGAAACCCTGTAGATTGTGACTTTGTCACTATTATCCTTCAAAGTTTAAAAGATTTTAAGATACCTTGGGAGTGTCAGGGCTGAACCCACGTGTTTCAGGCCATGGGAGTGTTAGAATATATTTAATTCAACAAAAAGATGACAATTTTACAGTTCGAGGAAATATCGTCATGTTTTGGTAGTTTCTTGTAGTAAAACATGTTGATTGACGTAGGATTGGATGCTATGTACCCATTTTGATATTGCCATCAAGGTTTTGATATTGCATGTTTTTCGACTTTTTATTCCAAAATAACATTTAAACCACGAATTTGTACAAATCAAATCAGCCCTGTGTAAGAATAAGTTGAAGTTAAGTCTCTGTGTTGCATCTGAAAGTCCAACCTTTTTAACAGGGAGTCTGCTGGGCTGGCTCGGGGTGTAAAGATGTCTTTGTAATCGATGCTACTCTCTAATATCAGTAAAAAATTCTAAATACATTGTAACTATATCCATATTGTATTTTACTTTGACTTAAGTACAGTTTACTTGACATTGTGTCTCTAATTAGCTTGTAAGCTAAATATCTTGAAACATGAATGAACATTTTGATTTGATTTAAAAGAAAACGATGCAAACTGTACAAATAAATAACTAATGTTGACTAAGTTAGACGTTTCACGTATGCAGCTTTTGGCAAAGACAAGATGTTTTGCATCTTGTTATCGAAATATGAGATCAGGTTTTTCAAGTTTGTTTTCTGTGTATGGCCAGTGGCACGTCGTGAAACCTTTTGACGTAATTCTGTCTGTACTGTTTCTATGAGAAGGTGATTTAAAACCATCAGATCAAAAAATCACTTTGAATTTTGATAAAACAACACGGGTATTGAGAATGTCCGTCCTGAGATATTTACAATTTCATACTGGATGCTGAAGAGTGTACTTATGATCACCCACAATCAATATAGACCCCAGATTGGAATATAAGTTCCTTTCAAAATTTTTGATCGGAAACGAAAAGTTTAGGTGTGTTTCTCTGTCTACCAAGCTAAAATAATTAGTCTAAAGCAGTATCTGAATACATCTCTCCTTCAATAGCCTGTAACTATTGAGTATTTCTAGCACTATAGCTAAGATTTCTACACGTTTACACGAAAACTGAAATGTGCAAGGTAGGTCAAATGAGGAACATAATTCAAATAAAACTAGTAAATTGGCTTCACTGTCTGATCCTTAATTAAAACATCGATATCCTCATCACTTTCATTTGTCAGCATACAAACTGGGAAGGTTTCTAGCAGAGCTTTTTAAAGACTTATCAGCTAAGTCGGATCTACAATAACTACATTGAGAACCTTGATCATTAAGTACTCTGGCCGACATGTGTCTACAGTTTGATGAGAGTGTCTTTTGTAGTCTTCAAGTGAACTTGCCCGGAAGATGTGTGAGTCGTGGTATTCCAGGTAAGAGCGTAACTATCAGCTGTAATATCGTCTGAGTGTGCATTGCGGCTCATGGGTTGAATTGGTTCTGTTTGAATATCGGATGTAGTAACTTGGCTCAATGTGTTGTAAAGGACGCTTGCATACATTGACGAAATGACTCTACAGAGGCACACAACGATGCAGACGACCTCTCTTGTTGTGTCACAGAATTAAAATTTTGTTTTGGAGGGCCTTGACAATTACCTCTACAATTAAATTGCAGTGGTTTGGAGCATGAGTACCAACACAAAACGGGCAAGTTGAAGTGAAGTAAGTTGCAGTATCGGAGAAGTAAGCTAAATATTTCGAGGATGAAGAGTTAGGTCACAGTTTCTTTGAATTCAGCCCTCGAGATTCTTCAAGGTTGTTGACTTGTGCACATAAGGGCCTCTACATCAACATTTGTGCTTGTGCCACGGTCACTAATGTGATCTGGTAATTTTGTAATGAGCTTGCTCACCAAAATAAGAAAGGGAGCACACAACCGAGGGTCTACTTGTAATGGCTCAAAGGAACAAATACTCAGCCTTCGAGATTTGTATGATGCTGTTGAAATTATGATAATGTATACACTAATTATTTCAAACGAAAAAAAGATAGACAAAGATCTATCTTTATTTAACAGATGCGCATCACATGGACATGACTAAAACGTCGTGTTTGGCCTAAATTCTCCTTCAAAGAAGAAACTACCATGGAATGATTTGCTTCGGAGGGGATTGCATCTTTCACGGTTGCAGGAGGATCACCTCAAAGTTGACCTCATTGCATCACTATGCTCAGTTAATTGACCAACTTGTGATTGAAAGCTTTTCTAGAAAGTAACCGATTCAGCAACTGCCCCATCGAAAGATGAAAGATACGGCAGTTTTGAGCACAGGGACGGACTCGTAAGGTTATAAGGAGGATTACAAGACGAAATAACTGGCTTCTTAACGGATAAAATGTTAAGAATATTCTTGTTTTTTGGGTCGTTGTGTGTCTGCGTGCAATATCAGGAACATTAATCTTCTGAGAACGATCACGCTAAAGGATATGCCTGTAGTATTGTTATTAAATTCCGTTTGTACTTGCTCACATAATTAAAGGATTGATTCTGCTTAACAAGCTGGACTTCTTGTTTCCACTTTTGCGGCTCTGCAATGCCCTATAAAAGGAGATTTCCCATCATAAAAGAATGCATTCAATGGTATCAATCCTTTTGCCAATGTTACCTGGTCTGTTTCATCATCTGTTTTATCAATGTCCTTGTTATTCAAGGATTCCATATCATCTTATTTAGTTTATATTAAACCAAGAATTGTACGTTATAGGAAACTATCAATATCTAAAGTTGTAAGGCTTTTCCATTTAGGCTTGTTATAACAATATGCTACCACTTGTTGCGGTTACGTACGTTATAATTTTTGGATTTCAAAGGTTGATTTGGGTATTTTTTAAGTGTTTTGAGGGGTAAATTTCCAAGCTCGAGTAAATGAATCGAAAGATAAATTCTTGTCACGACGCCAACTTTAGAAGACAGAAGGCCGAAAAGAACTACTCCGTACGTCTATGAAGCAAATCTATTAAAATATGGCGATCGTCTCGCTCTAAAAGAACTAACACTGCAGTCCTAGGCAGCCCCCACGTTTCACTAAACGAACTATTTACACACAAGACGCTTCAGGGAAAGGAAGTTTCTTCACTGCTGTTGTCTACACCCGTCAATCTATTTTCAGGACTACAATCAGGAGTAATATCAACGTACCCTTTGGAACGAAATTAGCAGCTTCTGTATTGCTATACATAAATGTATTTGAGAGGTTTTTTGTCTTGATTTCTGCCTGATCTTAAATGTTTTAACGATTTGATCAGAATCTGGGTATCAAATGTCACTTTTTGTTAACATTTAGCTCCTGCAAGGTGCAGTTCATGTATGAAACAAATTCCTATAGCCAAGGTTATTCATAGTTCAGACAATATACGTAACTTTCTGACCAAAGTAAGATTTGGGAAGACCAGATCCAAGCCAAAATAGTGCTACCGGTTGAATAAAAATAATGTGGCTATGCCATCATAAAGCGAATACGTTACATGCATTTTAAGCAAATAAACATATTAAGAATACAATTTAGTACAAAACTAACGAGTGTTTCTGAACGTTTTTAGGGTTTAAGGGCTCACAAGAACAAAGAATGCGTAAAAATTTTAAAGCTTGTCATGGTCATTCTGGAGGAAATGGCAACCCATACCTACTTGTGATATAGTGTAGGTGTTTATCTATTGTTTAGCTAATGCAAGTATTATCATGCTGTATTGTTGTTTAGATGATGGAGTTATATTGAATTCGCAATAGGCCGTGTGTATATAATTCACTTAACATAATAATACTGATCACAACACAGCTTCTTTGTTTGGCTACTAACTCTACTAATCGAAATGACAGTATTGTATTTCGTGACATTCAGACAGGTTTTTATGAAGTACTGCAAGCATGAAAGACAAGAAAAGCAGGTGCCATAGATAGAATGAAGTTAATTCCTTTAAAAAGGCGACTATGCCTGACATTTCCTTACAAATTCGACAAGCCTCTAGACAGGGTGGCAGCTGACCCTTTCTTCCATCGCCATGTAAATTGTATCACCCGTGTTAACCGGGCTCAGTGCTGCTGCTATGCCTTATTACTTATCTCCTCAATTGAGCGAGGCATTTTCTACCTGCAAGTGCTTAGAATCCTTGCCATTGTGGCTAGGGTACCTACAATCTCCATATTCCATGGATCCAGGTGGGCAAGGACCTTGGGAGTAACGGGAGTGAAAACCAAGTGCGAAAGGGGCAGTTAAATCGACAAACTTTTTATGGTGATTCCCAGATAAAAATTCAAGATATTGTTCTTGCACCCCATGCACCTAATAATCCTTGCCAATGATAGTGGGGCATAAGCCAGGAGTTACCTGTAGCAAAATGTACAGAGTGTGCAATATTTTGAATTTTCATTTCAACATAGTTTAGAAATTTCCCCAATATAAACCCTAGTTTAGAATAAATCGATGGATGTTTTGTTGCACTGGAAGAGCAACTTAAGTGAGCTTTAAGTCATAAAAGCCTTAACTATGTCATTGATTTGAAGTCACATCAATGTCGCATAATGCAACAGGGTATGTCAAATAAAATAGTTTTATTCCACTAGATTTCATCACCTGCAGATAATTCAAATCAAACGTCTATTTCATAGGCCATATTTAATTCTCTAATTGTATTCGACGCAAGTAAAATGCAACTTATGGTCTAGGCCTAAGAAATCTATGTATCGATAATTAAATTTAACAGTGAACAAACTTCTAGGCACCCAAAATCTCATATTTTATGTTTTGTCAAGCTATAAATTGGCTTCTTAATAATGCTGCATTCCGAAAAACCAGAATTATTGTATGTTACACATCACTTTTCAGGATGTCAGTCCAATACCGAAAACAGTAATGGAAAAAAGTGATCGTCTAACCTGACCTTAAGCCTGGTTCTCACTTGTTGTAGTTCGCGTAAGAAAGGGGAATTTTCCGACTATCCTGCTTCTTACATTTCTGCATTCATTGTCATGGGAGTCGCCGAATCACATGTTGGGCGCTAACTAAAGCTTAAAAAAGCGCGGCAATCAAGAAATTATTCAAAGCCCCATTAGCAAACAATCGAAGAAGTCTGTATGGTAGACTTCTAGTGCTGGTTGCCATAATCCACTCCACCTGCGATAGCCATGAGCAAAAACAAACACGAAAAGCAAACCAAGATTCTGGGTAAGGCCTCACCGGACGGAAAGAAAGAACCGCGGACAATTTTATACATATTTAATGAACATGGAACGTTCGACGGGGAATACTTTTTCAGGTATTTAGGCCAAGTTTATGCATGATAATTTTTTAATTGTTGATATTAAAAGGAATTTTTGAATTTAGAATTTAATATTACCTGTATACCTAATAACACCCTATAAAGTAGCAACGGAAAAATCACTAAGTTAGCGACTATCCCGCACAACGTTCACACGTTTCATGATTCGCGTACGAATCGTGGAAGTCGGGGAATTGTTTCAAATGGAACCCATATCCATTTGCCAGGGAAGTTGGTGACTTCGGGGATAGCTTATGAAAACACGTTCACATTGCCCTAAAATGCATGAGGCAAGTTTCTGACTCCCCCGATTCTTACGCAAATTACAACAGGTGAGAAGCAGGCTTTAATGGGTGGTGATAGAAACATGAGCCAAGCCACCACCTCCAAATCCCATATTTCCCAAAGAGACGTGTGTGTCATCCCAGAGTGCTTGTTTACTTTTAGAACTCCATGTATCTAAATGTAATAGTTTACTAGATACTTCCTGCAGAAACTGAAAACTTAAATGTCTTCGTGCAAAAATAAATAAAAAGTAATACACCAAAAACAAAACAAATATTGAGCTTTTTACCAGGGGAGAAAGAAAATGCGTTAGAAGTGAGGCAAGGGCCCGAAACTCTAGGTAGGATTAAGTAAATAAAGCTTGATGCTTTGGCAATTGAAGAATGTATATCAATTCCTTTAACTTGAAGGAATTTTGAATGGTTAGCACAGTGGGAGCAGGTAGTTGAAAAGGGATTAAAGAGCCTTTCTGCGGTAAAGATAAAACTCTGCGATGTTCCAATAGACACCAATAACCCATTTAATCTATACCAAGGACGCCAGTCTGCAAACGCCATCTAATCGAGATAAATATCTACAAATTTCCTAAAATCTACCAGAACTTAGTAATTCATTCCCTACCTATATCAAATAACTTGAAAGCCCTGCCTCTGACAGCACTCACGAGGCCCTACTGTCTTGTTTACAGTAAATTCCATTCCTGTTACAGCCATTTTTTGTTGCTAAGCGGATGTTTGCTATGGTCATGATGTCACACTGTGGCAGCATGTAGAAAGATGCGTCTTATGTCATTATCAACTCTGGAATATCAGGAGCAGATCGCGAAACCCGTGTTGCCTGATTTGTCTGTCATAACAACAATGTAAGTCGTAATGGTGTGCCATTGCATTCAGCCAATCCGCCTTTACTGGAACCCCCGTTGCGCAGTAGATTGATGCAATCTGATTGGCTCAATAGGTCACGTGGTAAAAGTAAGAAACTGTGAAGGTCACTTGAGTTCAAAACAAGTAAGATCAGACTCATATGGTACCTGTGGTAATGATTCTAGGTTTCCAGACAGGCCTTCCATGACTAACCATTGTGGGAAACCTGTTCAATTTATTCATTTTCCGGGCAAAAAAAACGCCAGAAAGCTGCTGCGAGGAGGTAGATACATGCCTGCAAAAGACCGGCTTATCTGATATTGACATGCATCTGCCTTCCGACCCCGAGGGTATGTTTTGCTCCTTGCAACACACCCTAGTTCCGTTTTGTTGTCAGGAAAATCAGTGCTTCCTGCAACGCAGGTATTGGCTATTTCCTTGTTTGAAGTGGGATAGGCATCAAGACATCACTCAAAATAGAACCATTTAAAGACCTATTACCCTGGAGGGTCAACGCCTTAGAAGGAGGGCGCTATTCAAGCCCAGAACGACTCCGGTTCCGACGGAGTTGAAGCTGGCGACGACGGACGCCCAACCTATTGCGTTCAACCTGGCAGCTTCCCGGAGGGACTCTGAAGCAAAAGAAGCATGTAAGCCGCCTTCTGGTCCTGTTAAGCAAGATGTTTTTCCATCGCTTGCCCTTGATGCTCAAGATGCGTCTCTCCTTGAGCCGACGATCCTCTTTTGTGGTCACTTGATACTATCTGGACTCTTAAGTATGGCCTTTGTTGATTTCAATTTCATTAAGCGAACTTGATTAGTTTAAACCAGTTATTTGAACGTTAGTAAATGTATATCTTTATTTCATTAAAGTTCTTCGTGTTAGCTGGGTTGTTAATTTGTTTCCAAATCTGTTACTATTAGTGTCTGGTCAGTAGGAGATCGGGTTTTATTCATCTCCTGCAATCTGGCTAAGTGCAACCGTAACACTATTGTTAGAAAACTGACCTACCATAATTTTATTTGCCCTGTGCACTGAGTCGGTAAAAATGGCCAGACATATTCAAATCCTTTTCCTCTCTCGGCAGACATGAGTGAAGAAGCCAAGAACACAATAGAGCTTGCTTTCCAAAAATGAAGAAAACATTCACATGGGGTTGATAGAGTAGAGTGCTCCGAAAGTGATCGGAAACCAGATCCTTCACAAAATGTCTTCAATACCGAAAGGTGGGACTGTTTCCATATTGTTGACCATTTCTTGTTTGGTAATGAAAAAAGATCCAGTAGTTTGATTCCTTTAATCATTAATCAATCCAATAAATCAAGATCATCATCATGAAAATCCAGATAACATGGTAAATTCACCACTGAAGCTGCTTTGGCAAGTTGGATTCGAGCTGCTCACAGTGATTCCTCCGGACATAAAGAATTCCTTAAGTTACATTTTCATAAAAGGTCTAGGTAGCCTGATACACAAGGAACGGTCGGAACAGTAACGAGAAAAAAGTAGTGTTAATCAACAAGTCTTGATATTTCAAATTAAGGGAATCATAATCATTATTTAATATATATACACATTAGGCTAAAGAGTTCATACCAATGTTCGAAGCGT